>JARHVA010000107.1:3267500-3377500 GCA_037957365.1 Torreya grandis
ATAAATGTCATAATAATTTTGATATACATTAGTACATTGTTGTTATGGTACTTTACATTTTTGAGTTTGTGGATAGATAAATTTTGGCAGTGATATGCTTTATTTTACATAACAACAATAATTTTTCATTTATCATAACATAAAATTAACATACTATAGTTTGTTATACTTAATTTTTATCATTAGTGGATAAATATTATTTATGAAATAATGATACCAAGAGTTTTAATTTATTTTAAATGTTAGCATTTATTGATTATTTAGTGTATGTGTAGATAGATGATTATTTGAGTTGATGTCTAAACAAGTAAAAGGATCCCGACCTATTAGAATTTGTAATTTGGTCTAATTTATTATTTAATCTCTTGGAATTTATTAAATTTAAATTATAAAGTCAAGATATAAATTTATAAACTTATAAAGTAATTAACTTTTTAGAGTCAATTAAATTTAACTACAGCTAACTAAAAAGTCAACTGTAACTTAATTCATAACTACCTCAAATAGAGTTACTTTATAAAGAGACTACAGACACATAAAAAATGGAGAACTATACAAGTATCAATATCTATTCTAAGTTTTAAAGTTTTCCAGCTTTTCTTCTTCTACGCAAGTATCTTTGAGATTGAATAATTATAGATAAATCAAACAATGCATTCTTTGATAGTGAATTAATTTGCTTGAATAACACAAGTATATCTAGTTTTTTTGATTTATTCATAATTGATTATCTAAAGATATTAGGTATTAATATCATTTGATGATTTAAAATTTGTAATCATATACACAAAACTTTAAGTACTTACCTGAATAATAATGAATACCTCACTGTTTGTGATAAATTATTAATCCATTGATTGTAATTTGATTCTATTTTAAAGCTTATGTTTGTAATCAAACTCATTTCAGTTGTTTCTTAATAAATTTATTCATTTTACACCTTTTAAATCAATTCTTGTTCCAAATCTCATAAATTTATCTTATTTTTAGTTAGATTTCTATTTATTTTTGTTATAGTTAGACTTTAATTTCTGTTGTAGATAGATTATTTTCATTTTGTTTTGTTAATATATAATTATTTAATTTTTTGTTAAGTAGTTTTCTATTTAGATTATAGTTTTGTTTCCATTTTATTTTAGATTTATTACATATTCACATTTGTTTATCTTTCTAGTATTAGTTGTTACTTTCTTAATTCTTACTTAGTCTTTAGATTGTCTTTTGTTATTTATTTATTGTTTCTAGTATAGTTTCCTTGCTTAGTGAGGTTGTTATTAGATTTATTTTATGTCTATTTATTATTCTCCCTTGCTTTGTTTATCTTATTTCTAGTATCAATTGGTATTGGATTATTATAAATAGTGTTTGATATTACTTAGTTATTTATTTAGTTTTGTCCTTAGTCGATATTGTTAACTGCATATGATAGTTTTAGTTTCCATTTCCTTGTTCAATTTTCATTTCCATTTATTTTATTTATCATTTGGTTTCTTTTCATTTAGTTTGTTTTAAACTTGTGACATTAAGTGATTGAAAATAAATTATACGGATCAAAGATATTTCTTTCAAGAGATTGCGTCTTTCATAGGGTCTACTATGTTGGATAATATATATTATAGATTTCTAATTTGATTTTTATTTTATTAGTAAATAAGTATCTAATTTATAAAATATAATGATGCATAATTGAATGTTTGATTTTCTGACTTATTCATAGAATTATTAACAAATCCTCTACACATCTTATGATTAATTATTGTTCCTTATGCCTCTTATGATTAAACTATTTTGATTCCATATTGACCTTAATGATAGGTGAAAGGGTTGATTCATTTATGTAATAATTTTCAACATCATAACATCCCCTTTCTTTTCCTTAGGTCTAGATTTGTTAAATATTATTCACATTTATGTATGACATTGACAAGGCATAACTAGCCCAATAGAGTTGATAAAATTATCTAAGTTATTTAATTGAACCATTCCCAAAATTGATCAATAGCTTTGCCTCCTCATCATCACTAGTAGTGAGGGACATTGGAGTTTTATTTCTACTTATTTAGATGCTTTTAACAAGAAACATGATGTAGCGTAACTCTTTTGGTTTCATCAAGAGCATCAATTTTCAATCATCATCCCAAATCCCATTCCACCTAACAATCATACCAATCCTTAGTTCCATCCATCCCCTATCCATTACATCAATTGTCTCTGACAGACCTTGGGAAGTCTAGTGCACAATTTAGTGTGTGTGTTATCCACGTGAATACAAATTGGTGAACCCGATGTGAAATACTTCCATTTTTTATGTTTCCATTTTATTATCCTTTTTATTTCTCATTTCATCATCATTCCCTCTCCTTCAATTTATTCTATGATTGTCCATATACTCCCATAATATGTCTTAATAGGACCTATGTAGATCTCTTGGCCTAGAGGGCTATAGAAAGAGCCAACTTAACTATGGTGAGACTTCATTGGTAATTTGATTTTTTTTTTTTTTTTTTACACCAATGTAGATTATCAGTCCTATGATTATTCTCACCAAAATACTCAAACTAGGATTGTAATCCATATTGATGAGGTGCATGACATAACTGAAACCACTAGTAATCATACCAATTATGATGTTATGATCCTCACTAGATGGAGACCATTACTTGTATGGCCACTAAACCATAAATTACCCTACATAACCCATATGCATAAATATTTTCTATGTATGTACACTATTTAACAAGGATATGATATTTGGAGGATGAGGTTAATCGTAAGAAAGTGACTACACATCCCTTCGACAAGAATCAAAGTGCCTCTAACCTACCCATATTAATTTTAACCACTTCCCTTGAGGATCCCAACCCAAATAAATATATTCACACTAACTAATCTCTCACCTATCCCCTTTTATACAAGAGACTCCTAGACCTAGTTCCACCATTGGACACAATGAACTCATCAATACCTTAGTGGGTTGCATTCATGATTTATAAAAAAACCAACAACATTTGAATCAATGAGTGAATCCAAATCCTCCTACACAAGTTCATTCCTCTTATTTTTCTTCTAAACAACAACCCATAAACTATTACAATAACAATCCTACACAATCCCACTATAAAAAGAGCATACATCTCCACCTTGTTATGTCTTTAACCAACCCCTTAAGGACATCCTTACTTATCAATTCCCTAACCTAGACAATGAAAAACTTTTTCCACCCTACTAAGCACCTGCCCAAATGATACTGGGAGCTGCATTCACCTACATTCCCACCTTGAAAACCAATGTGGTAACCAATAATCCACCATTCTTTACCTCTTCAAGATACATGCCTCACACATACACTCCTCCTCTATAGACTATCCATGTGCCACCCTACATTCCTTCTAGCTATATGTAAATCATTTACACCCCTCCTCAATAAATCATCGATCCTTGTAAGTCTAACAATATTCCTCCCTATTTTCATATGTTCTCCAAGTCTAACTATCCAGATAACTATTTTTTATAGTTTTAAACTTCACCTTATCAAGCCTTTTCCATTACTCCTAGTGGTTATCTAAACAACCTATATGCAATCCCACCCTTCCAATCTAGCTTGCCCACATCAACAAATAACTTTAACAACATGGGAAACTACACTGAGTACCTTAAGTAAACCCTCAATATTAGCATATGATGAGTTGTTATTTGACATCCTCTACAAGACTTTCCCAAGTTTAAAGGGGAGGGAGATCCCATTTCGCACCTCAAGCCTTACACTATGGATTTTAGTGAAATACTACCTTGGGATGGGGTTTTTCCAATATTTTACCTAAAATATATAAGGAATCACTCTTGATTAGTATTACTACCTCCTTGAGGGGTCCAATCATTCCTTCATATAATTAATGATTGAATTCGTTAAGGCCTTCAATATGAATAAGCTTGTCAAGATTGACATTAGAGAACTCCTTCATATCAAATAATAAAATAATGAATTAGCAACCCATTTCATCACGAGATATTATAATTTTTTTATATTTGTCTACTAGTACACCTCATGAATAAGAGGTAATTATGTGACCTTTTACTTCACTTCCTTAATAGGGGGTAAGGGAAGACATGCAAAATTTTCTCTATTGGTCTTTTAAAGAATCAGTTGAAAGTGATTTATAGATTGATAAATAACCATTAATACTAGTTGTCAAACCTATGGGGCCAATAGGTGTATTATCACCCTAAACCAAAATAATGGAAACTTTCAAAATGCAAGCCATAATAATGTCAATAATAAAGTCCTAAAATCATTAACCAAAATATGAATGCCACCACTAATGGTGTGACCAACCATGGAAAAAATCCAATAAAAATGAATAATAATCAATATATGACCATGAAAAACACCATCAAAAATAATAATATAGGTGTTCAAAACCAAAACCCCTCACTTGAAATTTATGTAGTTGGCATCATCCAAATTCCATCCAATAACATGTAGTATGAGAACAAAATTTAGAACCAATTTCAACATGTTGAGCACTTTATATAGTTCCATAATTAATCTTATTATCAAAATAATAATCAACAAGGGTTTGGTCATCAAGGATAAAATTAGAGGCCTAAGGAATATGATCCCAACAACTATAGTCTCTTCTACTGAGCTATCGATCATGGTATTTTGAACTATAAGGAGTATAACAAGTTCATCCAGAGACTCCTTAAAGATAAAAGGCAAAATTTCATAGACATATTACACCTCAATCCTTTTAGAATGGTCATATTACACCACATAACCAAAATCTCAAGATTTACTAGAACCTTTTTTTGAACCACCAAATGCAAGCTACCCCAAACTAATCTCAAGGTTGTATACACGTAATATTTTTTAAAATTTATCATTTACTAACACTTTCTACATTGTAATAACCTATTGAGTTTCAATATATTTGAGTTCATGTTTGAAAGGGTACATCGGGAAAGGGGTGTGTAAACCATTGGTGCTCCACAATATTTTTGTGGCTTTGTATCATTCCTATTATTAATCTAACCTCTGTAAAGTGTCTATCCATATAAATCTATGATGTCTCCTTGAAATCCTTAAAATCCTAAAATATAGTGAGGTCTAAAATCATGAAACCTTAAAATATGGAAAGTTTTAAAATCATGAACCCCTAAAATATGGCAAGTCTAAAATGCAATAGGACTCTCCAAAACCTAGAATTTTCATCATATCTCCTACAGTTATGAAACCACTCTCAAACAGATTGAAAGTATAAATATAAAATATAACTTAAATTATAATATACTATATGTAAAATTATAATTAAATGTTTATTTTATATTTATATTACCTATTTTATCACCTTTCATATCCTTATCCAAATCCATAAGTAATCTCCCTTCTCAAATAGCCCTTAACTAATCAAAAACCCACTTTTCTAACTATATCAGCCAACACATATGCAACCATCCACTTTAGACCCAATTTTTCTAATAAGTTATCCCAATCGATATTGTTAAAAAGGGTTTATTTTCACATTACAAAACTAGGTCAACTTGACCAACCTAGTTTGAAGCCTAACAATTAGTTTTACTGCCTAACAAGATCGAGTTGACTGACCTTATTATATAAAATTTCATAAGGTTTTAGTGTCAATCCTTTGCTATAAATACCACCTTTACTTTAATCCAATATAGAGGAAAATTCATTTTCACATTATTACAACTCATGATTCTACTAATTCTACACTTGAGGAACCATTATTTAGGGTTTTGATTTGGAAGGAAAGAATCTTGTCTTGTGGGAAAGTTTTAGATGCAAAGTTGGAGTCTTTTAGCTTAGAGCCGATGCCTATAGTGTGATACTTATAATGCCATAAAAACTTCTTTCAAAGCACCATTGGTCAAGGGAGATATTGACACATGACATATTCATTCAATGTAAGTATTCATAACTTTTACTCTTTGATGTTATAGATAAACATTGCACAAAGTAATAGGATAAATGTTTTACTCTTTGTTTAGTTTACCTCTACATTGACTTAAGTAGAGTTCTCTTTGCATATTTTGTTTTGTTTATTTAACTATCTCACTTTATGACATAATATTTAGTGAGCACAAGATTAGATTTATTTTATGTATTGTAGGCCTAGCTAGGGTTATTACATAGTGTCATTTGCCTAGAGGCTTTATAACCTTACCCTTTGGTATTGTGTAGTAAGTTATCCCTTGGTAAGGTTTAGTGGATCTGAATTGGTTATGCCTTAATATAAATAGATATGAAATGAGTTATTTTTTAATATTAATTTATATGAGCTTAAAATTCACTAAGTAGGACAAATTACAAATCCATCCTAATCCATTGCATACAAGGGTAACCTAAAAAATCAAGAAGTTTAGCATAATAAACCTACATAAGCATGTACCAATGATGATGAGGGATTCACTTCTAGAACTAAAAATGCTGATGTCAACCTTCAATTAGGATTTAAAGGTAAAATCAAGATGATAATGTTCATAAAGTTGGGAGTTGAAGAGGAAGTGAATATGTTTACTCGCACTAGGGAATATCAACCCACAACTCTACACCCTTTGAACACACTAGATAATGAGGACATCCCTAAACCTGTCAGTAATTATGATTTGATTTGAGAAATTATGAAAATGTTCTCACACATTTAATTTCTTAATTTTCCTATCTATAATTCATAATTTATTGATTCTTTAGGATTGGGTAATATATCCAACATAATTCCCCTGCCATAAGCCCAAATCAATCACATTGATATAGATATGTTTCCACCTAGCAATAGTATTAGGAGACTAGTTATTTCTTCAACCTTAGTAGTCTCCCTCATAATTTTGAGTTGTAAATGAGGGAGGATCCAACCATGTTTTCTTAAGTATGGATATATAATAACTACATAAAGAGAGCCATGGTTGACAATAGGGAAATAATGAACATTACCCCATTCTCTTTCTTGTATAAACTTGGTTATGGAGAAACCAACTAATCCATAACCTAAAATACTCTACATGGTTACAATAACCTCAAGTATACCTCTAAAGGAATTATTATTCTTCAAGTCATTATAGGTCCTAAGACTATGTTATCATGATTTTACATGATTAACAAAGACACAAATTATAACATGATCTTGGGAAGACCCTAGATTCACAACATGAAGGACATACCTTAAAAAAATTTCCAATAAATTAGATTCCTCCATCTAGGTAAGGTTTCCATGGTTGAAGGGGATCTTAAGCATTTTGACATTTTAAAAATGACCATGATCAAACAACTAGACTTACACATTGACTATCACTTGCCTACCAATGGGGTCACAAAACCCCCATAGTTAGTGGATGTTAAATATGTTGTGAATCCTAAAGTGGTTATCTTAAACAAGGGTAAGAAATCCCTCAAGACTAATTGAAAGATAAACAAGAGGAAATAGGGGTATTATTTACAAAAAATATTAGTGGTTTAGATCCAACAATCATGCCTATAGTTTCAACTATGTAAACAACTTAGATTTTTGATATCTTAGAAAACGATGCACCACTCATTCTCATATTTGATCTAAGATGGGTGGGGAGTTACAATTTATCTAAATCTTAGAACAAGGAGCCTAATGAGGGGTTAGCCACTGTACTTGATATTCACATGGTCAAGATATCAAAAGATCAAGAAACCCTCCATGGAAATGAGACATCCTCTACACATGATCAATGGGTCCTTCACTACAATGGGATAAAATTTAATTTTGGTGTGGGAGTAAGAGTTATCCCTATATCTCCAAAAGGAAGGGTCCTCCCATTCGGTTATAAAGATGACTTTAAGTGTACAAACAATGGAGTTGAGTATGAATATTTATTGTTTGGGATTCTTATTGATAAATGATTGGGAATTTAAAACCCAAAAATTTAAGGTGATCCATATTTGGTGACCAATCAAGTCTAAAAAATATATCAAACCAAATTTTATACTTGTAGTTTCATAAGGTTATGATGTAAGAAGTCACCAAGGGTTTCAATTTAATTTATATAGAAGCAATGCCAAGGGAAAGTAATCAAATTGTTGATTTTATGGTTGTTTACTATTCTTGTTTTGGTTCCAACTTAGTGATACCCAAGTCAGATTTCATACTGTCTATTATAATAGAGCCTCTCATGCATAAAACTCCTAATGACTCAACCCTTGCTTATATAGGGAGAGATGCTAGCCCGCTAGTCCTAGAATTGGTTGAAAATGATGAAGGTATCTTACATTTCTTTCACACTCACAATGATCTATTGCCTTTTCACCATAAGAAAGGTTTTTTTCTCTCATGATATTATACATCTACTCTTGGAAGCAATTATTATGACTCTTACTATAAAGTTAAGGATTATCTATCTAATGATGAAGAGCCTGATATTTTTAACATAGAGGGAAAGGACATTGACCACCCATTGGAACTTGTTCAATTTGAGGTAGACAATTCTTATATCATTTAGGATACCACTAATATAGACATAACAACTAAGGAGAATCCCAAAATCCTCAAGCTCAGGTCCTCACTTTCACCACTGGAAGTAGAAGACCACAAACAACTTCTCACAGAGTTTTCTAAATTATTTGCATTATCTTATAGAGGTGTGGTAAGAATAAATACTAAAGTAGTTTTCTACAACATAGTCATGGTTATTGATGCAAATCCCATAAAATAGAATCTCAAGATAATCAAGCCAAATACAGCATTAGTTGTGAAATTAGAAGTCATAAAACTCCTCTAAGTAGGGTTTATATAGCCTTTGGATTACTCTAAATGGATGTCTGATTTTGTTCTCATCCTCAAAAATAATGGTAAGATTTAGAAATGTATTTACTTACATGACATTAACAAATCATTCCCTAAAGATGATTTTCTTCTTTCATCCATAGACATTATAGTTGATGCTACAACTAGTTATGAGTTACTATCCCTCATAGATGGTTTCTCTATCTACAATTAAATCAACATTTCTAATGAAGATAAAATAAAAACCTCATTCATCATACCACGAGGGAATTTATTTTATTTTTTCATGTTTGTTGGCCTAAAAAATGTTTGGGAAACATATCAAATGGCCATGACCCACATTTTACACAATCTTATTCATAATATAATGGTTGTATACATAGATGATATTATAGGGAAGTCAAAGTAAATGAATGACCATCTAAGAGTGTTACACATTATCCTCATGAGTTTAATTTAATATGAAAGTTCCATAAATCTTAATAAGTGTGTGTTTGGAGTTATAGGTATAAAATTCCTTGGATAAATTATATCCCAGATATCGATCCTACTAAAATTTTCACAATTCTAGACATGCTCCCAAAAACTAATGAATCAAGGATTAAGTTATTTCTAAAAAATATTAGGGATATTTGAAGATTAATACTAGGAATCACCTATGCATTTCATCTAATCAATAATTTAATTAATAAAGTGAGTCGATTGACTTGGATGAGTGATTTCTAGGATGAATTCTAGGTAGTAAAATGCTTCTTTATGTCTCCTTCGATGCTCATGGCACCCAAATATGAAAGGGAATCATTATTTAAATTAAGGAAATAAAGGTGTATTATGCCTACATTCTATCTCAAGAGGATGATAATGGCAAGGAGCATTCCATATAATTCTTTTACCACATTCTCAGAGATTATGAAACATGCTACACACAAGTAGAGAAAGAGTGTTTAACAAAAGTGTTTGCAACTAAGTGATTATGATACTAAATAATTAATAAATAAACATGGGTCATAATAAGGTATAAATACTTATGAACATTATTAACCCAACCATCCCTCTCATGAAGTATATAAAGGGATAAGTCATTTTTGATTGGTTGGCAGACTTCCCTTTAGGATCGATGATCTCGTTGATACTAATTTTATTGATGAATTAATTTTTTGCATGAAGAAACCTCCTATCATTTTCTATCCTTGGTGTGCTAATATTGTTCATTAATTAATTAAACGTACTTATCCTGAAGGGGAAAACTCTCAACAAAGGTGGCATCTTCACGTTATCACTCCCAAATATGTCATTTTATATGACATTCTCTACTACAAGGCCTTTGATGAAATGTTACTGAGATTTTTATACCAAGAGAATTCATAAAGTTTTTTTTTTTTTTCATTGTCACAATAGGGTTTGTGGTAATCACTTTGGTGACTACATGACCATTTTCAAAATACATATAATGGCATACTTTTGGACCAATATTGAACATGATTCCATTGAATATGTTAGGAAATGTGAGAAGTGCCAACACTTTTCTCATGAGATTGACATTCCTCCTCAAGCTTTGTAGCCCATTGTTACACCTTGGCCACTTTCCACTTGGGGTTTAGATCTAATAAGTAAGCTTTCCCATACTTCTTTAGATGGTCACCACTTCCTTATCATGGCCATCAAATATTTCACTAAGTGTGTAGAAGTAATACCTCTTACAACTATCATTGGTTTAGTCATTTCAATATTTACTTTGAATCAAATCATTTGTCGATTTGGAGTTCCATAAATCATCATATGGACAATGGAACCCCATTTAAAAACCCTAAGTCATGTGAAGTTTGCAAAAAAATTACCATACCACATCACATGGCCTTGTTGTATTATCCATAGGATAACAACTAGGTTGAGGCCACTAATTAAACCCTAAAATAAATTTTGTTCAAGACAATTAAAGATTATAAATGAGATTGGCATTTGCAACATTATCCAACACTATGGGCTTAATGAACCAACATTTAAATGCCCGTTGGGTAATTTAAGTATTCCCTTATGTTTATATATAAATATATTTTACCTCTTGAGGTTGAGAGACCAAGAATTCATGTCTCTCTAGGTTCTTTTTGACCATGAGGAGTATAGGAATGCATGACTAGTTGAATTTGATACTTTAGATGAACAATGAATTGTTTCTACTCATAACCATGTCACATATACAAATTGCATAGGCATATAATATAATAAAAATGTCCATGATCACCTAATACATATAAGAGACATTATCCTTAGGCTCAACAACTACATTGATAATAAGAAAGGTGAAGGTTGAATGTTTAGACTTAATTGGTTAGGCCCTCACCTAGTGATCAAGGATTATAATAATGGATACTATTAGTTATACACTTTGGATAAAAAAGAGTTCAGTGAATTTTTGAACTTTTTTCACCTTAAACATTTATATATTTAGTTAATTCATGTGACATTACACTCATTGCATTACATCATTCATAGTTTGTGTGTTGAGTTGCACATCAGATGTTGTGTTTGTGATTATCTGGTTGTTAGTTTACCTAGCATAAAAAATTCCAAAATTGTATCATATCATATCATATCATTCCATTTTCACATTACCCTATTGTCTCATATAAAACATTTTCAAAATAAACATTACATTGGTTCTTGCCTTAGTTATTGTGAGTAGAGTACACCTATTTTTCTTATATATTCTTGCAAAGCTTAGAAAATGCTAGCTTACAAGCCATTGTAGAATATTTTCCATGATAGAGTCTCCTATCGTGGTGCCTTCTAAATCATAACATTATCATGTTAAAAAATAGGTAACTTCACCTTCTCGTGTTAGTCTTCAGTGATGAGTCCTTGCATCTTACTAGTTGAATGGGGCCAAGAATTGGGGGTAAAGGCCTAAAAAAAAAACACTCTTATCAAAAGTTTATGTAACATTAAAACTAAACCAACATCTCTCACCCTCAATAACCTTTGATGTTAAGCCCTCAAAACTTACTAGTTACATGAGATTATCATTGGGGAGAGGTTCCATTACTCACCTATATCTAGTCTTTAGTGATGAGCCCATGTTTATTCCTAGTCACACAGGGCTAAGTGTTGGGTATCACAAATAAAAGTAGAAGATAAATGAAAAATATATATTAAATCAAATAATATCCTTAGAAAAAGTTATTCAGAGAGAATTTCTATATGCATATGCTAAAAAAGGTAACTTTATCTTGTTTACGGATTCTATTAGGACTAGTTATCTCTAGATAAATCTAGCAAATGTAGTATTTTGTAAGTTTAGAAAGAAGTACATTTCACCCTTTTCTCATAATGATTAGATCATATTTTTTTATATAAAAATTTGATTCATTATTTTCATATTTTATCATCACACATTTATTGTATCTCCCTTTTCACTCCCCTACTACAAATTGGAAGTCATTTGTTATGTGTAACAAAGTAACTAGGCCATTACCTACAAAAAAAATGTTAGTACATGTATAATTTCATATATATATCCATCATATTAACTCATTTACATATATTGAGTTTTCACATATATAAGCATTATCCATATCATTTTATTGAAAACAATGAGATACATGGTATATCAACACATGCCTAGTCATCTAAAGTGCATAAATTGAGAACAAAACACATAAATCAAATACATAACACGTAATGACAAGTCAATAAATGGTAAATCATATATATATATATATATATATCTTAATAAATATCTAGTTTGAATAATATAAATCTTCAATAAAAACACCTCCGTAGAGGGCCAATGTGTCTCAAGATCTCAAAAATAAAAAATAAAAGTGTACAATATGCATCAATATGTACAATAGCTCAAGATCCCAACCTCCTCCTTTTGGAGGGTTATGATGTAGAATAATTCCATGGGTTGTGGATCTTATGGAATCTCCTTCTAGAACTACCTTGAGAAAATGTCTCTCTAGCCCTAGGGCTTATGTCTCTCTTCTCATTGTTGCCTCCTTTCAAGGTTGCACCTTCTATCCATAATCTAAAATAATCCTGACCTTTGCCAAACACCATCATGTCCACTGATGCCTCTTATCTATTAGATCTCACCTTGAGAGTGTTTTTATCCACTCTTAACCTAGTTATCATCATAGATGCATGGTCGATCAGAGTGAAGACATTAGTGTGTTGATCTATCTGACATGCAATCTAATATTTATTAACATCTCATCTCTAGTCATATTTGTTCCCAGCTAAAAAATATTGTTTTGGGTGTCTTTGATGATGGTCCTCCATCCAATTGGGTTATCTAAAATCATAAGGTAGAATAATCAATGTCAAATCCAGTCCTACAAATGTCAAAGCAATAAATTAGATAAGTAATCGAACCCAAAAGAAAATCAAGTAATAATCTAAAATTAATAAATTAACATTTTACATGGGTCATCCTCATGCCAATATAGATCATAATCATAATTATTATCCTCATCCTCATCCAAGTTAATCTCCTTGTATAGATCAATATATTTAGGGGCATTTCAATCTCCATCTACCTATTGTTGTTTATACACTGGATTTTGTTCACCAGGGTCCTACTATAGTGGTGGTGGTGGTGGAGCTAAATGTTATTGTCCTATAGGGGTGTGAAATTCATGTGTAACTCTTAGATGAACCACTTGAGTAATAAGCACCCATCGTAGGAGTGGGTGCTATGTCATCCACCCCAATCTCCATGCTCATGCCTCTCTCATGCCTTTGTATATAATTACTAGTATGGGAAGGTTTCTTACATATGTAATGCCAAACTATTGAGGAACCCTATCCATTGGGTTTAAATCAACCTATAATAGCCTCTCTCATACCTAGGTGGCCCTAGTGGTTACGCGAGATGGGTAGCCTCCCCATCCCACTATCCAATCATGTCCTAGTAGGATAAAGCTATCAAATTGGTAGTTATCAAAGTCTCAAATACATAAGAAAAATATTAAAATGGTGTTACATCTATCCATCTTGAGGCCATGATGGCCCATGCATCCCTGATAACTACTCCCATCTAGTAGGGTATCATCCTCTTGTACACCTAGATCATGAGGAGAGTAGGGTGATTGATGAAAAGTGATCCTAATCTTTCCATGTGTATAAATAACTTTAATTATAATCCAAGATCTCTTGGATCCAATAAAATGGAGCTCCTCTCTCGTCAATATGGTAGATGATCAAGAACTAGTTGTAGAGTAACCTATTGATACCCTTATCCCTTACCAATTGAGAGGCAAGGATACCAAAGATCACGTTTGTATATTAGGGATCATTCCACACTTCACACCCACATTTGGTGTACCCACATCTCCAAAATGACTATCCCAACATACTTCCTCAGCCATGTTCATGGCCTACTAGAGGTCATCAATTGACTTATCATTGGTAGACCTATGATCATGTACACATTGTTAGGTTTTGGAGCTAAAAGTTTCACCAAGATGCGGACAAGAGGAGTTACAAAGGTTGCTGAGTTGCAAAACAAGTTGCAGGGCAATCGACGTCAGTCTGATCAACTGACGTCAATCATATTACAGTGCAGGAGCAACGACGTCAGTTATGAGTTAGCCGACATCGGTCAGGAAGGAGCCAACGATGGCAACCTGTGTGTGCATGCATTTGCATGCAGGTCGAGAACTGGTCTATTTTTGGATAGTTAGTTTGCATGTAAAGACTTATTTTAGTCTTGAAGCTGTGTTTCTAATTATTGTAATTAAGAATGTCTAATTATTGTATGCATGAGATCTATATAATAGACTCATGGGCTGTATTGTAAAGTGTGCTAGATAGCCATTGTGCTTGTAGAGAGAGCAAGAGTAGCTCCTCCTAGTTCCAAAGGGGTGCTGAGTGTGTATGATCAAGGAGAGTTGCAGGTTGTGCAAGTTTTGGTAGAAGATCCACCAGGGTACTAGTTGAAGAATCATAAGGACTTGGTGAGGCAAGGACAAGGGTTCTTCAGGTTGTAGAGATGTCTACATGGTAAGTAAGGTTTGGTGATTTGTAGGTTGTTGCAAGAGCAGGGAGATCTACTTGAAGTACGGTTGTGTACTTGGTGTAATGGTAGCATTGTGACTGACTGGTGGAGGTGAACAATAACTCTGTGTTTGAGTTGATTGTTGTGACCATAATTGAGAGTGAACTATTGAAGGAGAATTACTGGTGAGCCCTAGAAGTGTGGGAGCTCTAGAGGTGTGGGAAGAAGAAGTGTGGCATCTTCTTTATTGTATTTTCTTTTAAATGATTATTAATACAATTGGGTATTGTCTCTCATATTTTGTGTTGTTTCATATTTCTAGTTACTTATCATTTTGGTTAAGTTCTGTGTTTAGTTGCTTATACAAACGTAATCATGTGTGCTCTTATGGAGTAGTAGGATCCTGACAATTGGTATTAGAGCAGGTGGACTAGGTTGGTACCAATCTTGACAATTGGTATTAGAGCGTGGTTAAGTACACTAACAGGTGGTCAGAGTGTGTTAAGTGTTTTGTTGATTATAGGTCACTCTCAGGGGTTTCAAATTGAGTGGGAGTATAGCAATGGCAAAATAAAGTAAGATACGAATGGAGAAACTGAATAGCATGAATGGTCAATTACTGTTTGATGGAAAGAAAGAGTAGGTAAAGAAAGATTGCTGGTTGGTAGAAGATCAGCATGAAGGAAATGAAGAAGCAGATGTTGCAGGTGTTGTTGCACAGGATGCTCTGGATAAAGTAGAATCTTGGTCTATAGATTCTGTTGCCTCTTTCCATGCAGCTCAAAATAGAGCATCTTTTCATGAGTATGTCCAGGGAGACTTTGGAGAGATTTATTTAGGGGTCGGTGAGCCTTGTCACATGGTTGGCAAAGGGGAAGTGAAGCTCAAATTGCAGATAGGTAACACACGAGTGTTGAATGAGGTCATGCAAGTACTAGTCTTGGAGATGAGTCTAATTTCTTTAGGAAAGTTGGGTGATGAGAGATGCACAGTAACTCTCACAGTAGATGCACTTGAATTAGATGGTGGTAAGAAAGTAGGTATCCTTTATCTATCTACTTATATTACTGATTCACCTTCTATTGCAGAGATGTGGCTTTGTAGGCTTGGTCACATGTGTAAGAAGGGAATGCATGTTCTTAAGCAAAAGACATATGTTTTTGACAAACTTAAGAACTGGAAAGCCTTGGTGTTCATGGAGGAGATGACAGACAGAGATTAGCTGAGGGGACTGAATTATTCTAAGCAGGGCTATGTTGATTTGGACAAGGTTTTGATCCAAGGTGAGCTTGTGGGTAAAAAGTCATCACTCACAAGAAAACATAGTTACTGGCATCGATCAGATGGAACTGACATTGAACAGATAGGTACCGATGTTGGTCATGTGCAGACCAACAGAGTCAGTGGTGTTGGGCAGGTTAAGACCGACGTTGGTCGATTACAGATTGGGAGATGGCCGAGATCGGTCACTAGAACGCATGTTGGGTAGACAGCAAGCTGTCAAGGAGTCTCAAATGCCCATGTGGAGGATTGAAAGGGTAAGTGAACCTCATATTCATTATTCACCTTCTTTATATTACTTGTTGCTCACCGATGGTCAATAACTAGGAAGACGTGAAGAGGCAATGCAGGTAGAATCCAAGAAATAGTGGGAGCATGGCATGAATTCTTCGAAAGAGAACCAAGCAGGAGATTTGGTAGAGTTTCCAGTCGGGATGAAAGCACTGACAGACAAATGGATTCCCAGGTTAAAGAAGAGAGTGAATAGACACGTGAGACAGAAGGCCAGGGTATATGGTCTTGAGCAAGCTGCAGGATAGTGGTACAAGTTTGACAGGTGTATGACAAAGCATGGCTTTGGTCAAGGTCAATGTAACCATTGTCTTTTCTTTACCAGGTTGGATAATGGTCGCAACATTACCCTATTGCTGTATGTTGTGTGGTTACTTGTTGCAAGGTCACACATGTAGGGAGTTTTTGAGCTAAAGGTAAAGTTAGTTTAGAGGTATGTCATGAAGAATTTGGGAGCAGCAAAATTCTTTGGCATAAGAGACATGGAAGATCACAGGTTGATTTTGTCTCCAAAGGGAGCTGATGTGAAGGAGGTGTTAGCGAGGGTTAATTTGTAGGATGCAGAACTAGTAAGCACACCGAGGGCTAGATAGTTCAAGCTGAGCATATAACAGTGTCAAAAATCACATGAGGTCGAGTGTAGACCTGAGTTTTCCCAAGCAGTGGGAGTTATCAGAGAGTTCAGAGCCAATTCGGGGAAGAAGCATTGGAAAGCATTTCAGTGGGTTCTCAGGTATTTGAGAGGGACCATCAGTAGGGATTCATGCTATGCAGGGTCATGGACTTCACTACATGGGTTTGTAGGTTCAGATGTGGCAGGTTACTTGGATGACAGGAGGTGCACCATAGGTTGTGTGGTGGTTGGTCTTTAGGATTGAGCTTGAAGAGGGATACAAGATAGGAAAAAAATTAGATGGTATACAGGTACAGGTGTAACTATTTATCTCCAAGTGGGAGATTATTACGTTGTGGAGCTAAAAGCTTCACCAGGATGCAAACAGGAGGAGTTGCAGAGGTTGCTGAGTTGCAGAACAAGTTACAAGTCAACCGAGGTCGGTCTCATCAACCGACATCGATCATATTATAGTGCAAAAGCAACTGACATCAGTTATGAGTCGATCGACATCGGTCAGGAAGGAGCCAATGACGACAACCTGTGTGTGCATGCATTTGCATGCGGGTCAAGAACTGGTCTATTTTTGGATAGTCAGTTTGCATGTAAAGACTTATTTTAGTCTTGGAGCTACATTTCTAATTATTGTAATTAAGAATGTCTAATTATTGTATGCATGAGATCTATATAATAGACTCATGGGCTGTATTGTAAAGTGTGCTAGATAGCCATTGTGCTTGTAGAGAGAGCAAAAGTAGCTCCTCCTAGTTCCAAAGGGGTGCTGAGTGTGTGTGATCAGGGAGAGTTTCAGGTTGTACAAGTTTTGGTAAAAGATCCACTGGGGTAATGGTTGAAGAATCATAAGGACTTGGTGAGGCAAGGACAAGGATTCTTTAGGTTGTAGAGACGTGTACATGGTAAGTAAGGTCTGGTGATTTTCAGGTTGTTGCAAGAGCAGGGAGATCTACTTGGAGTATGGTTGTGTACTTGCTGTACTGGCAACATTGTTACTGACTGGTGGAGGTGAACAACAAATTTGTGTTTGAGTTGATTGTTGTGACCGTAATTGAGAGAGTGAACTATTGAAGGAGAATTATTGGTGAGCCCTAGAAGTGTGGGAGCTCTAGAGGTGTGGGAAGAAGAAGTGTGGAATATTCTTTATTGTATTTTCTTCTGAATGAGTATTAATACAATTGGGTATTGTCTCTCATATTCTGTGTTGTTTCATATTTCTAGTTACTTATCATTATAGTTAAATTTTGTGTTTAGTTGCTTATACAAAGGTAATCATGTGTGCTCTTATGGAGCAGTAGGATCCTGACACACATAAATCAAAGTGATCATCCACTCTCATATGCCCTAAAGTAACATGAAATTTTTCTAATCACTTTTCTAGTAGGTGATCAAGTTGCACAACACTTGTTAGAAGTAGGGATGATCACCACATGTGCCACTCCAAGTATGTCAATTTAATCTAGAATCGCTAGCTCATCCACCATTAATAAATACATAAGATGGGAGAGCCACTCTTACTCTCAAGTTTTAATCTAATGGATTTAGGTTCCCTAAAAAAATAAAAGATCCCAAGTTAGCCTATTGCCTATCTCTACCCTTCAAACAAGCAAAATTTCCCCCTTGGTCCTAAAGAGCATAACTGCCCCTATTTATGGGTGGTAGTTACATAATAACCCTTGGGTGGTTATGAAGTTGAATCCAAGTAGTTACATAACTACTTCAATTAGTTACGTAACCACCATGTAATATTACACAATCTTCATTAGGTGGTGGTTGTGTAAGCTAGGTGTGGTGGTTATGTCTTCAATCTATAATTACCGATGATTCTATCCCCCATGTGGAAGTTCCATCTATTGATCACATCCTCTTAAAACCATCTCAAAGCCACAAAAATATCTCCTAAAATATTAAAAAATACCAAAATCCTAGCCTACCCCAATAAAAATAAATTTTCACTAAAAGTTTTCCAAAATTACTAGAATTTTAGTGTGTTTTGAGGAAAATTTCAAAATAAGGGAAACATAAGAAAAAATAATAAAACCTATTTGGCCCTCCCTCACTCCACCTAACACTAATATATTCACCATCCTCATCTTGTGTTCATTCTTTTTGCCGATATCTCATTCAAAACCATCATAGGCAATCCAATGCTCAAAATTTTACCAAGTTCATTTACACAAATGAATTTATTTTTGGCAATATTTTGAATTAATAGGCCCCCAAACCTGCCATTTTGGTTTTAACATTTTCTAATTTTGGCATATTCTATCATTAAAGCTTATTTTCATAATTATAGATCATATTATTTCTAGATTTCATAATTCATGCTTCAAAACTAAGAATTTAATTTGTTTTTATCTTTTGTAGCATGTATTTCTAGTTTTATAGGTGCAGAGCAACTTGGAACCAAAATTCATCCCTTGATAGGACAATTCAAGTGGTATGATCTTCCTAGCACAATTGGTAAGTACTCTTTTCCATGATTTGATTATGTAGTATATTTTTCTCTCTTTTGTTAAATTGCACTTATTCTCATCTTTTATTTATAGGTTGCATGAAGTCTCAACTAGCTTCATTGTGCCACTAAGGTCAATAAGGTAAGTATTTATAACCCCATATTTCCATTTCTCACACCACTACTCGAGAGTACACCCTCATAAATTTATGACAAGAAATCCTATCGAGGGGGCAATATGTGTACACCCAAAATTTATACTATGTAACATTATCGATTCAATATCTAATGATGATGCAATGATCTTCTAATTTATGCTCAAAGTGGGTTCTTTCTAACACTAGTCCTTTTACCTCCCTATATCTCCTAAAACTATCAAAATACTTCTTTTTAGATTTTTTGGTTTTTTATCCTATTTTTAAAACCTTTTATATGAAACAAAACTGCCCATCCTGGTGATGAAACTGTCATGGTCCATTAAGGAACCACCCCTAAGGTGATGGAACTATCACAATGGTTTTTTAAACTACTATGATGGATCCATAAATAATAGAGTATTTATATCATCCCATATGGAATTTATTTTCTTGGGATTAGTGATTATGTCACTAGGACCTATGGTTTCATAACCACCCCTACAAAAAGGGGTAGTTTTGTCACTTTTTGTATGTCTGCTAATTTTTCTTTCTGTAACTCAATATTTTACATGTTTTACATGATTATTATTGTGTATATTATTATTTTCACATTTATTTAACCTATATGATATCCCAACTCTCTCTCTATTATATTTTTAATCATTTAAAGCTTATCCTAAGTTCTAATCCCAATTAAACTCAGTTAAACTCCCCTTGCAACTCACACTCCTCTTCTACAAGTATTTCATTTTCAAATGAATTTTAGATCAAAAAATTTAAATTAAATCTTGTATTTTCAAATTTTTATACAACCAAAACCTACTTACCATTTATTTTGATCTTTACTTTAGTCAATTTAATGTTAAACTACATAATTACGAGCAAGGTAAATCATTATTTTTGCAACCAGATCTTCGAAAATAATTTTCTTAACTAGCCACAGTTATTTTTTTTTTGTTTGGAGTTGTGTCTCCCTCTTATTATCAATTTTTATATTGTCATATAATCATCCCCATGGTTATATATTTCATTCAATTATTGTTTATTAAAGGAGCTAGCACACTAAAGACAACACAAAAGATATTTCTCTTGATTTCAACTAATCATGATCATGTTAGGAGTTTCTAGTTTAGATTTATTTATTTATCATATTATATTAGTTTAGTTTCCTTTATTTAATTATTTTAAATATATATTTTAAAATTGTAAATTTGATAGGAAAATGAATTTTTCTCTTGCCTGTCTTTGCATAAAATTATTATTTAGTTTCTTTATTTGCTTACAGCTATACACTAAATTATTTTAGAGCATATAGATTTTATTTTAAAACCTAATAAAATATTGTAAAAAAATAAAATTAAACACTTTTATTTGTAACCATTATCAACTTTTAGTTTGAAAATTAGTTCTTATTTACACAAACTAACACACTAGCAAAGATAACAACCTTAGTCAAACCTAGGTAATTACAACGTGTTATCTCACTAATAATTTTATTTATTTAATTGAATTAGAAAAACTTGTTTAATCTTAAAAATTCATAAAATTAGAATCCAAGTGTTCACTTATATTTAAATTTTTTTATCCAGAGTCAGTGTCCACTTATGTAGAAACGCTAAAAACTTGTTTTAGCTTACATATGCAAAACAACCATTAGATGTTTAGTGGTATTGTTGCTTAAGATCCATATATTATTTTGTTTTTATTTCATATTAGTAAAAAATATTTTACATATATTATATTCATTAATCTATTAATATAAGAACACACAAAAATAATTTTATTTAGTTTGCACTCATAACAACTAGAAATCAACATTTGCATTATTAGTCTATATTTGACTATGTAATATTTAATGCATCGAAAAGTGAACTATAAAAACAAAAAATAATAATTATTTCATTTATTTTTAGTTATTCATTTCATTTACATTAAACAAGTAATTATCTTTCTTTTCAGTTAAAATATTGCCAAAAACCAAAAAAAGTAAATAATCAAAGCCTTGTACCAATGAGAATGAGCATTCTTAAAACCTTGCTTCTAACATAAAAATAAGTTAAATAATACCACCTTTATAAAAATATATTACACTTATACATTTCCACACTTAGCCTCTTGGATGAAACTCCTTGAGCATTCATACCTCCATAGATACGGTCTCTTTCCCAAAGTTAGAACACTAGGTCCTACTATCAATACTCAATTAGATATCTATGTCAAGATTAGAATTTAGGTATTACATTACACACCTATCACCCATCTAATTTTTAATTATCTTAGTGCCATGGAGAAAAAAGATCAAATTCATGATCCACACATCATCACCATCCCCCAAAATTGAGGCTAAAAATACATCATGATCTAGGCCTAGATTCTCAAATCCTTCCCCTTTGTTCTCCCTATATATAGCCTCAACATATATCATTAACATTTGTGTATGGAATTGATAAGGAATAAATATCCTAACATAGTCAACAATATTATTTGAGTTTTTCAACTAAATAATTCCCACCTTTACATTCCCAACAATGATTAGGAGCTTTGCCTCCTCCTCATCACCAGTACTAAGGGACCTTGGAGTTTTGTTTTAGCTCAGTTAGATGTTCTTAATGAGAAACATGACACAACAAAATATTTTAGTTCCATAATGAACATCCCTTATCATGCATCATCCCAGATCCTGTTCCACCTAATAATCAATCAATCTATAGTTCTACCCATCACCTATCTATTATGTTGGTTTTATTTGCCAGAGCCCAAGAAGTTGAGTGCATAGTTTAGTGTGTGTTATCCATGTGCATACAATGTTCCACATTCATAAGTTCAAAAACCATATACATATAATTATAGATATCTTCTACACTTCAGTTTACAAGGTCATCAATGCTAAACCTATGCCTAGATTATTATAATAAATTAGAAGGTTATTGAATACATTAAGTAATTACTGGTATTATCTAGATCACATTGTTATCATAATATAAGGAACATTGAGGAACATTGGTGGCCTATTTTATCTACCTAGGCAAGTACCATATAAATTAGTAGAATAAGAGATATCTTACCAATTGTCTAAAAGTGTGGATGATAATTGTAAAGTAGATAGGTTAGGGGTTTTACACAAAACACCCTTGAGGATTAGGAGGTAGAAATATAAGTATTAGATCCAAATCTTTGGTTTCTCAAAGCACATGATAAAATTCCATCTTGACCTATAAAAATTTAGATACTGGGATCCCAATTATAAAGTTATCAAAAACATAAATAATTATGGAGAAGGTTAAAAATTAATTTTGGTCATATGTATTATTCATGTGATAAAATTTTCATGGACAAATAAGATTATTTTTAAGTATGGATCAAAATGCATTAATTGGGGTGATCCAGCAGAAATAATTTGGTTCCATCATGAGCATATATTGATATGCATCATACCAAATCCAATTCCACCTAAAAATTAACCAATTTTTAGTCCACCCATCACCTATCCATTACATCAGTTGTATCAACTACACCTTAGGAATTCAAGTGCACATTTTAGTGTGTTATCCATGTGCATACAATGTTCCACATTCATAAGTTCATAAAACATATGCATAGAATTGCATATATATTCTACCCTTTAGTTTGAAAACTAATTAATGGTAAAACTATGCATAGATTATCTAAATAAATTATAAAGTTTTTAAAGATATTGGGTAATTATTGGTATTATCCATATCATACTACTATCTTAATACAAAGGAACATTAGAGGCCCATTTTATCTCCCTAGTATGTACTAGACAAATTAGTAGATCAAGAGATAACTTACCAATTGTCTAAAAGTGTGGATGCTAATTGTAAAGTAGGTAGGCTAGGGGTTTTACCTAAAACACTCTTGATAATTAGGAGCCATAAATATAATTATTGGATCCAAATCTTTGGTTTCTCAAAGAACATGGCAAAATTCCACCTTGACATATAAGAATTTAGATATTAGGATCCCAATGGTATAGCTGCCAAGAACATAAATAATTATGGAGGAAGGTTAAAAATGAATTATGGTCATATTTATTATTCACATGACCACATATTCATGGATAAATAAGATGATTATGAAGTATGGATCAAAATATGTTAGTTGGGATCACCATGGAGATTGCTCAAAAAATAAAATATGATCTTTAGATAAATAAGATTGATGTAATTCTTATAGAGAATCCTAAAGATACTGTAGTGGAGATATCGATGAACAATTGGCAAGGAATATAATTAGAGGGATTATGTATACAAAGGAAAATGTAGCTAACCTATTAATTAATTATAGATCAAAGAAGATAAATCCTACTTACACTTTTGATTGTTGATACATTATATGTTTGAGGTCATGACCAAGATGGATTTGCAAGACCTAACCAAGGGATATTTTACCACAATAACATCACTAGAGAGGGTTCCAAAACCTCTAGTCAAGAAACACAATGCAATAACCCTAGTTAGGTCCTATGTTTTCATATTCACAAAGTAAATGAAAAGTAAAGTAAAATATAATTTAGTTCTCACCAAATCTTGTGGCACAAAGTGAAGGTAATAAACATAAAAATTAAATATGCATAGAAGATCTATACTCAGTCAATGTATAAGAAATCATGATGCATGGGAGAGAAGTAAAAATGCTAATCTATGTACTCTTAAAAAGAAGGAACAAAGTTAGGAATAATTACATTTGAAGAAGAACCTACCAAGCCTAAATATCTCCCTAGGCCAAGGTGTTTCACAAGAGGTTGTTGTGGTATGTAAGGATAACAAGGATAAGTCAGCTCTAGGATACACAACTTCTCTATGCATCCAAAATACTTCTCCACAAGACATGATTTGTATCTCCAAAGAAAGTATTGAAACCCTAAGTAGTGATCCTCAAGTAGAATGGTGGATAAGTAGATGCACAATATAATATTCTTCTTCTTCTCTTCTCTCTAATAAATGATGAAATAAATGTATATATATAGTTGAATCTAACTCTAAAATTTTATGAAAGTTTAACCGACATAGTTATCCTAATTCGAATCCATATCATTCATTGATAAAAATAAGTTAGGTCCTGGTCTAGGTCGGCCAAGGCCAACCTAGACCCATAATGTGCTTTTAACAAATTAGATACATGGTCTTCCCAAGTTGACATTGTATTGTAAACTATAAAAAAGGTTTTAGGATTATGAAGGGGCTAAGTAAGAAAGTGAATTACATGGAGGAGTGTGTAAGGGAGGAGGAAAATATTAGGAAAGTATATATGAGAAGGTTGTTTATATAGCAAGTGGTAGTATAGGAGACAACAATCTTGTGAAGCACTAATGGTCTACCCATCTCTTTCTCAGTGCACCCTTTAAGGCATGCACCCAAAGAGATTGAGACTTGATGGGTTCCTATAAGAAATAAAACATTATTAATTGATAAAGTTTGAAAATATTGTGTATACATGTGCCCCACTTGAAGCTCATCATGTGTCATGTAGGTGTAATAACGGATGCTACTTTGGGAAAATAACATAGAAACACATAACACTAAAGTTAAATAAATTGAAGTAATAAGTAGATAAATGAAAGGATAAAATTAAAAAACACATACCTTTACTTACCTTAATACTTTAGATAAGAACTAAAGTAAGAAATGTGAAGGTGTCTAATGTAGGGAACATTAGGTGAATTTATGGAAATTAGTGAAAAAGAGCAATTTTTTTTTTTTTTTTTTTGTAAAACATACATGTAATATGTGAAATTATTCTCTATGACATCAAGATTCCAAAATATCTTTCAATTAAGAAAAAGAACTAGTAGAAAAAAGATATGATTGAAAAATAGAATTTGATTCTAAATATTTGACAAATAAATAGTTTTGAATGGTAAATATAAATAGGGTGAAAAGCAATTCATTTGTTATTTTTACTATTCTAAAAAAAATTCTTTGAGATACCCATTTTGAGCCTAGAAAGCGACCATGATGAGGAGATGATAGATACTACGTGGAGGACACATAGCGACTGCAATGAGTGTAACATAGAGAAGAAAGCATGAATTTCAAAAATTTAAGAAATTTTATTAGAAATTGAGCTAAATACAGAAAATTTACTGGTAGGCAAAATATAGACACCAAAATTGACCCTAAATTTCTTTTAGGTACACTAGGGGTAGAATAGGGTATTGGTTAGGAAAAGATCAGGCTAATAAATTCCTAAGGTATTTAGGGTAAATGGTCAATAAGTCACCACAAACAAAGAATAGAGTCGACTTGGTCAACTCAGTTCGTAAGGCAAGAGGTAAATAGGGGTCTGACTACATAATGATGGGTTGACATAGTATTGCTAAAGGTGGCCAACTATATAGTATTAGGTCGACATAGTTTGGAATTTAAATATGGCTAACATAATACCCTTTAGCTAATGTAGTTGGTAATATGTGGTCGATTTAGTTTGATAAAGGGGGTGACTATGTACTAAAGGGCTAATGTAGTATGTTAGAGCTGGGAAAGGGGTCGATTTAGTATCAAATAGGCTAATACAATCTAAAAGAAAAGGGTTGACTATGTATTAATGGGATGATGTAGTATAACAGGATTATAACATGGCTGATTTAATATCAAATGGGCCAATTGTGTATAAAACTAAGAAAACATAATAAACTCAATAAAACAAGTTGATGAAGTAATTAATTTGTAAATTTTTGAGAATGCATTTTAATTATTATGCCATAAGGACCTGATACATCCTTTATTGCTTGATATCTTATAGAGATGCTAGAGATTTTGGCACCTAGTGGATGCATCATGGCTACCATATTTATTGAAGTGGTTTGTTGACATGGATAGGGATCGAATAGTCACCTTAGAATTCAATGACATTATGGAGATGAGATGGATCCCATTGAGTGTTGACATCCTTTTCATGTTCCTAAG
Source organism: Torreya grandis (assembly GCA_037957365.1). NCBI lineage: Eukaryota > Viridiplantae > Streptophyta > Pinopsida > Cupressales > Taxaceae > Torreya > Torreya grandis. The sequence continues at coordinate 3,293,988 of JARHVA010000107.1, forward strand.
AAGCATGGGAATGATTCACCAACACTTTTCAATGGGAGGTGGAGGGAGGCACCATTGAGGTGGTAATTAATCTAAAGCATGTCCATGCATTACTTAAATAATCCTACACCTATGTCCAATCAATAGAATCATAATCATGCCTTAGTCCTAGTTAACATTTATACCACATAGGGAATAAATTGTAATTCCACCACCAGACTTGAACTAGACATCATTCAATGCATGGTGAAAAAACTTAGCAATGAGTTTATAAGCATGAAAAACTTCTTAGGGAACATTATATGAGAAACAACCAATAGGAATTTCACATTCCATTGATATTATAGGCCATTTAATAGGTTAAGAAATAACTAGATCCACATCCTTAAAAAATTCTTGAGTTAAACATTTGTGAGGTAACCTTACCCAAATGGTACATAGTTCACAATACCACACAACATGGTGAGTTGGATTGCATTGAGTTTTTTACTACCTTTGAAATATTTCATAAAGTAATGGAAAGATATGAGACTATCCCAAATCAGTTTCATCCATCCCAAGCTACTTTATTGAGTACCTCCAACACTACCATGGTGTTTGATACTTATGACTTCACATTCCCTATTGAGGATGAGAATGAACCAAAAGACAACACATATGAGATTGATGATTTTCAACAAATCCAAATAAATAAATTCAATCTAAAAAATAATAATCAACAGATTGTCATGAATTACACACCTCCAAGAAATAACATAATAATTCCTCCTAATCTAAATGCCAATCCACCTCTTCCTAAAGGAAATGATCAACAACAACCAACCGATCCACATAGAAAGAGTGTATACAACATAATCAAGGGCATCAATAAAATTAAGGCAAACATTACCCTTCATGAGTTGGCTCAAATTACATATCAAAAAGAAATCTTGATCAAAGGTTTGACTAGTAATCCAACTATTGACAAATCTAAAGCTACACATACCAACATGGTTATCTATAAATAAAACCCTGAAGCCATGTCTTTCCTATTGACTATCAATTTTTTTTGTGAAAATGTGCATAAATGATTACTTGAATTAGGTGCTTCAACCTATTGGTAATTTGAGAGTGTCATGAGTTGCCAGTGATGTCAAATGCACAAACAAGGCATAGTGATGATGAACTTAAGGATATTTTGCATTGTCAAAATTATTCAAGTTTGTCAAGTCCATGTACTTGTGGAGTATTTTGGGTTTGTGAAATTCATGTACTTCTACTTATAAAGGTTTATAAGTAAAACTAGTTCAAGAACTTGACTGGGTCAAGATAGGATGATTTAGGTTTGCCAACTCAATGTGCTTATAATTATAATGTTTTACGAGTAAAGTAGGATTGAGAACCTGACTGGGTCAGGATGGATCAATTTGGGTTTGGGAACTTCATGTGCTTCTACTTATAAAATTTCATAAGTAAAGCAATGAAGAGAATCTGACTAGGTCAAGACAATGCAAATCAGGAATGTGAACTCTATTTAATTCAACCTATAAAGTTTCATGAGAAAATTAATGTAGAGAACCTGACTAGGTAAAGTCAAAGTGAATTGGATTTATCAAGTGACTTAACTTCTTTCATGGTTTATAAGTCAAGTAGTGTAAAGAATATGAATTTGTCTAGTGGAGTTGATAAGATTTTCAAGATGTCTTTACTTATTTCATTTTTATAAGTAAATATTTGAGAAGAACCCATAGTGGATAATTATTTCAAAAAAATGGATTAAGTCTTTGTTAGAGAAAATATTTGTGACAACATTTTTGAAGGGCAAGTGGACCCTTGTAAAAGTCTCAAAGGGTACCTTGCAAAAAGTTTGAAGGGCAAGTGGACTGTTCATAGCTTCCAAAGGGATCATTTAAAAAATACTAAAGGACAAGTGACCTAAAACAAAAAATTTGAAGGGTATGTTGTAGTAGTTTTGAAGTATATTTTTTGGAAGAAGACTTTGATGAATTCTATCAAAAAATTTGTCAAGGATATGTAGACACTTGAAAAAATGTTGAAGGGATATTTTCAAAAAGGCTGAAGGGTATGTGGACCGTTATAGAAAAGTTGAAGGGAACTTGAACAATTATTTCAAGGAAATTATTTACAAAAAATATTTTGTGGAAATTATCCACAACAATTCTTTCAAAGAAATTATCTCGAAGAGCCCTTGACAAAAAACTGCAACAATTTGTCAAGATGGAGTAATTTAGGTTTGGGAACTTCATGGGCTTCTACTTATAAAATTTCATAATTAAAGCAATGTAGAGAACCTGATTGGGTCAAGATAATTCAAATAGGTCATGTGACCTATATTTGATTCAACTTATTAAGTTTCATGAGAAAAGCAATGTAGAGAACCTGACTGGGTGAAGTAAGAGTGAATTAGGTTTATCAAGTGACTTAACTTCTTTCATGGTTTATAAGTCAAGCAGTGTAAAGAATCTAAATTTGTCTAGTGGAGTTGATTAGGTTTTTAGGACATCTTTAATTTTTTCATTTTTATAAGTAAATCTTTTATAATAACCCATAGTGGAGAATTCTTTCAAAAAAATTGATTAAGTCTCTGTTAGACAAAATGTTCATGACAACATTTCTAAAGGGCAAGTGGACCCTTGAAAAAAGTTTGAAGGGTAAGTGGACTATTCAAAGCTTCTAAAGGGATCATTTGAAAAATTATGAAGGACAAGTGACCTAAAATAAAAATTTTGAAGGGTATGTTGCAATAGTTCTAAAGGACATTTTTTGGAAGAAGACTTCGATGAATTCTTTTGAAAAATTTGTCAAGGATATGTAGACACTTGCAAAAAAGCTGAAGGGATATTTTCAAAAATGCCAAAGGCTATGTGGACCTTTGCATAAAAATTGAAGGGCACTTGAACAATTATTTTAGATAAATTATCTACAACAATTCTTTCAGGAAAATTGTCCACAATAATTCTTTCAGAGAAATTTTGCCAAAGAGCCCTTGAAAAAGACCCCACAAAAACTTGTCTAAAGAAGAAAGGTCATTTGAAACTTTGTAGAAGGGTAAGTGTGAAGTCCTGTAGGGAATTATGAAAGGGTCAAGGTAGGTTAAATATTGAGCAAGTTTAAAGAGTGATGAATGGGAAGCAAAAAATAAATGTTGAAGAAATTGAGATAAAGCCAAAGTGTTCAAGTTTAATAATCAAGCTAGTTTGAAGTAATGCATCTTCAAGAACTTGATGAAGTAATGCATACTCAAAGACATGACAAAAGGATGGTTATTTAAAGAATGATTCATGAAACTTCAATAACTTGATGAAGTAATGCATTGTCAAAAACCCAAAAAATGTGGATTACTTAAGGATAAGTCATGCATTTTCAAGAACCTGACAAAGTAAGTTAGTTACAAAATTTTGGTGCGATGAGTGAAGAAAATGAATTGGTTCTTCTTGTAAAAATGGTTATTCTTCTGAAGTATTTTATATATTTCAAATTTTTTAATCAAGAATATTTGATGTGAAATTCTAAAGAGATGAAGAGAAAGAAAGAAAAATAGTTATGTTCATTTTGGAATGAGAAGAGTCGAGCTATAGATGCATATATATGAGACTCATATGAGCATGGAGGTATGATGGTATAATTGGAGAGTATCAAAGCATCAAATAGATAAGTTTAGAGATAGAGAAAGGGTACAGAAAGAGTGAAGATCACACAAGAGTGTGTTGAATGAGAAACAAGCAGTTGTAGACTAGACATGCAACAAAGAATAGAAATTTAGATTCTGTTGTGAATATAAGTCACTATTTTGAATTGTAAATGTATGATTGGTAGGTGTAATTAGATTAAACTGAGTTGGTGCTCAAAATAGGGAGTGGGTGCTTCCTTAGAGTTAGTGCTCTTAAAATAGAAGATTTGTGTCTGCTTGGGATGGGTGTCCTTAAATGTAAGCAGTGAGGTTCAGTTAGTGAGACAAATTTTTTGAGGTTGGATTATAACAGTAGTTTCTAGCAACATTCTCACCATGGTTTTTCCCTTTGGGTTTTCACATATAAATCATGTGTTATGTGTTGTTCTTCTAGGCATGAGATATCTCTCTTTGACTTATTTAAGTTTTTTTATTTGTTTAACATTCATCTTGAAAGTTGTAAGTAATCTAGTTTTTGAGATCTACTGATTCACTCGCCCCACCCTACAACCCCGCCGCCCCCCCCCCCCCCCCCCCCATCTCAGTAGATAGGTGTGTTCAACACAACCATTGTGATATTTATTATAATATGTAATAAGCTAAGGTTGATTCTAGGTAAGTCCAAAAGGGAAATACTAAAACTAGATAAGCCTTCATTCCTATTTATTGGGAACTTATTAAACATCCACATTTGATTTAATTTTGAACCATATGTCAAAAAATACATTGACATTATTGTAGTTGACATTCTTGAAGATTATGGTGTAATTTTGATCCATGATTGGTCAAAAACATTGAATATATATATGGAGACCAAATTTTCACAAATGTACCTACCTTAGAAGTGAGTAGCCAATTATATTATATTTGATAGAGAATCAAATATGAAATATGAAATCATAGAATAAAACTAAAAATAATATAATTAATTTTCATTCATCACACTTAGGGGTTTATAATTTCACAAAAAAGATTGGGAATAATGAATGAAAATTTGAAGGACCTTCACAATTATCATCCCTATATTTTTATAGTGGTTGATCTAAACTAGGCTCATACATAGGTATAACTCTAACTGATCTTGAAGACAATTTACCTTGTTGATTTCATATTATAGTTTCCCTACACTAAAAATCATGCACAATCCAAAGCTTTGATCTTGGAGCCAAAATTCACACTAAATCATTTTTTCAAACAATTGCTAATGTTTGGTGACTCATATCTAGTTATTAACCAATTTAGGTGTCAATTTGGGACCTAATTAAATCATTTGAAGCTTTCAATATAATGTAAATCCCAAGAGATCAAAACCATATGGCATATTCCATGGCTACCTTTGCAACAAATTGGGTCCCACTTCAAGAGTAAAAAATGCATAAATTCTCTATAGATTTGGTGTTATGTCCCTGTTATGTCCCTTAATTCCTAACAATGTTGATAGTTTCCAGGTATTTGATGATGATCAACAGATCATATAGTTCATGGGTATTTTTTGTGTTTCCTAGTCATAGACTATTTATGAAAACTATTTTGACCTAATGAACAAAGATGGAAGATAAGATGATGGTATCATCCAAAAGAAAGAAAGTAGGATACCGAAAGGAATGGTCTCTTTGGAATGAGTATTTGATATGGATCTCCAATCCAAGAAACAAAATCAATCCAAGACAAAAAAATATTATATTTCCAAGGTGAACTTAGGAACAAATGAGCATCCTCAATCTATAACATTGGATTGAGATATATTGAAAAACAAAAATAAAGGCTGAAAGAATTATTGATTGAATATAAAGATGTGATTTATTGGAATTATGAAGACCTAAAAGTTTTTTACCCCAGAGTTATCACACATATCATACCATTGAGATAATAACACAAACATTTTAGGCAAACACATAGAATGGTTAATCCCATTATGGAACCTCTAATTCAAAAGTAAGTTTATAAATTTTTAGATGCCAAAATCATATTTCCTATCAAGCATTATACTTGGGTAGACAATATAATTCTTGTAGGAGAAAATAATGGTGAAATAAGACTGTGTATCAATTTCAAGAATCTTAACCAAGCTTTAGAAAAGGATAATTATCATTTACCTTCCCTAGATGAATTAATTCACATAGTTAGTGGGTTAGAAATGATGTCTTTTCTAGATGGATTTTTAGTTTATAATATGGCCTTGGTATAAAATGATGATCAAATGAAAACTACTTTTACTACTAAATGGGAAATATTTGCATACAAGAGAATGCCTTTGGACTAATCAATGCATGTGATACCTTTCAACATACCATGAATTTTTATTTTCAAGGCCTCATTGGTAAGTGCATAATTATTTACATGGATGATCTGACTATATTTTCTAAACCACTTTTAGAGAGTGTTTAATAGATGAAAGAGGTATGAAATCTCATTAATTTTGAATAAATTAATTTTTTGAGTCAAAAAAGATAAACAACTGGGCCATTTTATTACAAGTAAAGGTATTTAAATTGACCTTGAAAGAGTTCAACATATTCCAAAAATTACATATCCTGAAAACAAAAAGGATCTCAAGTCCTTTTGGGCAAGATAAATTTTGTTTGAAAATTCATTTTAGGATTTGCATAAATTATGAAACCATTTAATATGATGTTGAAACATGATGTGAAATTAGAATGGACATATGAATCCAAGAAGTCATTTAAAGACATCAAAAGTTCCATTTCCAAAGTTCATCTCTTGATTAGTTTGTACTTAACAAAGGATTTATTATTGTATTCATTTGCATCAGAACATACTAAAATAATTATGCTCACACATAAGGTTGGATATAATGAACATCATATATCCTTCATGAGTACTAATCTAAGGGAAGAAAAAATAAAATATTCTATCATTGAAAGAAAATTAATTCCTTAATCAAAGTTGTGAATCAATTTAGGAATTATATTTTGTGCAATAAAATATATGCCATTATCCCCGATCTAGCTGGCAAGCTCACATTTGGATAGAATGAGCTAGGTCAGAGAAGAGGTAAATGGATGGCCAAATTACATGAATTTAACTTAGAAATTAGGCTTGATAAAATGGTATGAGGATAAGATATTGCTTAAATAATGAAAGAAACTCATCCACACCTCTCTATTGAGTAGTTTAACCAGTATCAGATACCTGGCGGTGATTGGTATACCTAGATCATTCATTATCTACTTATAGGCACATGTCCTCCTGAACTAAATAGAGAACAAAGGTGAGCACTCATGATCAAATCAACATGCTATATGATTAATAAAATGGTACTTTACTAAAATATTATGAAAATTTTTATTTGAGATGTGTCTCCAGATAAGAATTTGTAGACATCCTTAATAGTCTTCACTAGAAGATAGGTAGTGGGCATCCTTCAAGGAATGATACAACACATAAAACTTGAATGATGGGATAATACTAGCCTACCATTTTCAAGGATGCACATAGTTAGTAAAAAAATTGTTACCAATGTTAGTATTTAAAAAATATAAATACAAATCACCATGCCTTTACAATCTATGATTGAAGGATACCCTATTGCACAATGGGTTCTAGATTTTGTATAAGTTATTAACCCCAATTCATAAATTTGAAACATTTTTTTACTATTTAATATATACTACTACATGATATGTACTGAGGATGTATTAATAAATAATTATATAGCACAAGATGTGATCACATTCCTTCAAAAAAATATTCTAACTAGGTTTGAAACACTAGTTTACTTAGTATGTGATAATGGTCCTATTTTTCAATCTATATAATTGACCAAATGGGATTATAATAATTAGATTACTGTTAAGTTATCTTCAAATTATTATCCACAAGGGAATGGAGTTATTGAATCTACCACAAAAAAATTGATTGACGTCATAAATAAATCATCAGAAAGCAAACCAAGAGAATGATACCTATTGATAAAGTATGCATTATGGGTATATAAGAAAATAAATAAATAGGCTCTAAAGGCTTCAAAATTATTTATATTTTATGGAAAACATCTTATTTTTCCCATTACTCTTAAATTTCAATGTATTGGTTTATTCAAGAGTATATGGAAAGTGATGACAAAATTTAGGCTAGATTTCTAGACATTTTTTAGATGAAATATGTATGAACATAAGCTTTACAAAATTTCAACAAGCATTAGGACATTGTTAGGAGATGGTTTGAAAAAATATCAAAGATAAAAGTTTTTTAGGATTTCATATTTAGTTCTCCTATGGGATAAAACACATGAAAAGAAAGGACAACATGATAAGTTCACTCCATTATGGATTGGACCATATTAAATCTATGAAATTTTTGGTAACAATGTTTTCCATTTGAAATATAACTAAGGTAATGATTTGACTTTTCTAGTTAATGGATAGTTTTTGAAACATTATTTGGTGGATTCTCTAACTCAGTTCATCTTATAATGACTAAGAATTTTGATTTATTAGTAGGAGTAGATTATATTTCCTATTTTCCTAGATTATATTTCCTATTTTCTTAGATTATATTTTCTTTTTTCCTAGGTTAGATTTTTTTTCCTAGGTTAGTAAATAAGGTCTTTCAAACCACTTGTGAACACTTTGCCAAAATATCTCATGAGGGAAATTCATCACGTTTTAGGATATTCATGAGTTTATGCATGATGAATTTGGGTCTCATAGTTAAGGTATGTATCATGACTAAATGGAGAATTTTATTTGAAAAAAATGTGTTTATGAGATTGATGAAAGTTTCTTGATATGTTCATGTAAATTTGGGAAAGACTTCTCATCTTGAAATGTTAACTACACATTTACATACTTAAAAATTGTTTGAGAAATAATAAAATTTGATTTAGATAGAATGTGAAGTGAATTCATTGATCAATAGTGAAAGTTATTCCTATACACCTAGCTAATGGTAGTTCCCAAAACTTATTCCAAGTAAATTATCAAAAAAAATGGTGAAATATGATTCAAGTAAGCTATATTGGGGCTATGGATTCCTAGATGGTAGTAAAGCAATGCTTAGATTAGAACCAAAGGTATCTTTATTGGGCTTATGGATGTTTGGCTAGATGTAGAGCAATGCTTTACTTCCCAAATATTTGGAATTAAAGATAAAAAACCTTTTGAAAAGATAAAATCAACTAAATCCTTAGTTTTGTCCAATATTTTATAAATCTCTCATAACCAGGAAGAATAAACCTTCACATAATCACACACAATTTGAGAGGTGAGAGGGTTAGTATGTTACATGATTATGTTTGAATTCTCTTTTAGTTGTATTATTTATTTATTTCCTATAAATCTTGAAGTTATTTATGATACTTAAACCAGTAATTATGGGTTCTCAAATTCTCATGCTTATTTCTCCATTAAGTAACCATTTGTTGTGCCCAACACACCCCATTTTCAAATAAATACCCATTTGATCTTCAAAATCACATGTCCAATCTCATTCGAGCATGAGATAACTTTATACCTAAGCATACCTTGGCCTAAGTCCTATTATTCATGAGTTATTTTTGGGCTTAAAGCTTAGGCATGTTTTGGTAAACATTAGATTTTGTTTTCTTGACTAATATGACTAATAAATACTTGTCCAAAGTTATTTAGTTTAAACGTAAACATCATCACTATATTTTACACATGTATTTCTTGCATTTAAATTTGGATGATGGCTTGAGCATTTTTAATATCATTTCCGAATCAATTATCAGGTATACAACTCCTTTAATAACCATACCTAAAATTAATCAAATATTTCATATCTCAAATCATTTAGTTCAATGATATCATGCCATGTGTTATTACTATGTTTCATCATAATATTTATATAAGAATTGACTAAGTCTATGATTCTCCAAATGACCTAATGTAGTAAGATCATATCATGTGTAATTATCTCAGTTCATCACTGACTTGTGTTCAAATGTCTAGAATATAAGAAGCAACAACTAAGTCGCATAGTGAGATAATTCCATGCATCATTCTCTCAATCCATTTCCATTCTATGTTCAAATGTTAAAAGTTACCAAATCAGTGACTAAGTGATGTAACACATCAATATCTTGATTCATCATTATCCTATGTTAAAAATTCAAAGTTACCAAAGGAGTGAATAATTGACATAATGACATCATACCAAGTTTCATCATATCATTACATAGATAAAAATGGACAAAATATCATATTATAAAACTTTTCATCAAGTGACAATGCACCACATGTCTAACATGGTATAGTCAACAACCAAAACTCATCCATGGATGAAGCCATGTGTCCCTCCTAGGATGGTTAGTTACAATGTATCATGATAGGTGGCAGTGCCTCACTCCATCGTACATAATTAAAGATCCAAAAGCTCAAAGGAATCCACAAATTGAGAAATCAAGTGACAACATGGCACATGTCTCATATTGATACAACTAGAAGTCCAAACCCAATATGAATCCATCCAGCTCTAAAATGAAACATAGAATAAGAGATAGATAAGTGAAATAGTAAAAAAATTCAATGAAAGATGGATTTACTAAAAAAATGGTTAACTAATCAGCCAAAATAAATGATAACAAGACATGTTTCTAGTCTAAAAAAGTCCTACAAAAGTATACTTCATAAACAATTAAAATTCAAAATGGATAGCTAATTGACATAGATTATTCTTCTATAAATAATTCCCATATATGGAATATTATGGAAATTAATTTGATGCTCATATTTATCCATCATCCCCAATTCAGACAAACTACTATTTTCAAAATACATTAACAATCTGACCAAAATCTATAGCCCTTTATTTCTTATGAAATTTAGAATCTACACTCCAAAGATGAAATTCATCAATATACAACAATAAAATACAAAGATAATACTATTGTACCATAAATATTATATTTAGGGACATAATTGGAGTTCATAGACACTATTTTTATCACACTTCCTTGGGTAACAAGTTCCTCAACTATTCACCTCTTTACGCAGAAGGCCAAGTTGTATAGTGAAGAAGAAGACTTACCATTGCCTAAAATGGAATATATAGACAACCTATTGGCCATTAAAGAAATGGGATTTAACAAGGCATTTTTTAAACTAAAGGTATTTCTTTTTATTAATATCTTGCATAATGTTTTATGGCTAGATCATGTACCGATGATATATTCCATAAGATCAATAATAGGGAACACATATTTTTCATAACTAAAAATACCTTTAAGAGATACTACAGGATCCATAAAAGTGATATATTATATGAATTATTGATAATTTCAAACTAGATCAAAGATAATAATGTTATGGAGATGCTCAAGGCTTGTGCTAATGATACCAGCAATTTTATGAAAATGAAGACTCGTCTCATTATGCAATTTAGGCTAGTAGTTAAGATAGATATGGCCCTTATGAATAGATTACATGCAGCCCCCATCCAAAACATATGTAAAATATGTAAGGGTCCCTTTATTATCAATGATTTTAGATGATATGAAAATTATTGCAATTGGAGAGGTCATTAGCTATAATTTGAAACAAAAAATGATGTCTTAGGACAGGCCAAATGATCCATTTTATATGTTTTCCTATTTGTTATATGTTGTTTGTGCCACCTTGAACCTATCAGGGGAAGATACATGGCAACAAATGGGAGTGAATATTCAATTTATGATGGATTCAATATGTTCCACATTCATACATTAAGAAACCATATATAGAAAATTATAGATATCTTCTACCATATGGTTTACAAGGTTGTCAATGCTAAACATATGCTAAGATTATCAGAATAAATTATAAGGTCATTCAATACATTGGGTAATTATTGGTATTATCTATATTGCATTATTATCAAAATAAAAGGAACATTGCTGGCCTATTTTTATCTCCCTAGGTATGTACAAGACAAATTAACAGAGCAAGAGATAACTTAACAATTGTCTAAAAGTGTGGATGTTAACTGTAAAGAATCTAGGCTATGGGTTTTGTACAAAATAAACTTGAGCATTGGGAGGCAGCAATACAAGTATTGGAACCAAATAATCAAACCCTCAAAGCATAAAAAAAATTCAACCTTGACCTAGAAAAATTTAGATATTGGGACCCCAATGGTAGAGTTTTCAAGAACATAAGGAATTATGGAGGAAGGCTAAAAAAGAAGTATGGTCATATTGATTATTCACATGACCAAATTCTCATGGACAAATAATATTCTAAAGTATTGATCAAAATGCATTTAGTTGGGATGACCATGGACATTACTCAAAAAATCCAATATGATCCTCACATAAATATGAGTGATTTAATTCCTATAGAGGATCATAAAAAAGAGTCTGGTGGAGAGATTGATGAATTATTGACAAGGAAGATACTTAGAGGGATTACACCACCTAGAGATCCTTATCCACATGCCTCTTTGATAGATATAGGAAATCCTTTGGTCCCACCAATTAATTTTACATTTTATACTCTAATTTAACTATCTTAGCCACTTCTATTAGTGCAATCACCTGTGGTAATCCAAACTCCCTCATTAATATTAATAACCTAGGAGGGATCTTCTCTAGACATTTAAGATAATAGGACACTACCTAGATCCTTCATATCCCCTTTAGTTACAATGGAAGAAATACCTACTCCACATGTAGAAATTCCATTTAATTTAATCCACTTAGGTTCAAAATAAGAATCTAGAGAATCATATTTTATACACATAGGTATTACAAAAGTGCACCAAATAAAATAAGAGGAAGAGGACATTAAATATCAATTACAACATCATTTTTATGAATACAAATATAATGTTAAAAACAAAATGTCTGAGAGGGGGGGGGTGAATCAGTCTCTTAAAAAATTTATTTCAATTCCTCCTTAGCATACATGAACCATCACATCAACATATAGATCAAGCAATGCATAAGCAATCAACCATACAAGCATGAAATGAGATTACATAAGATAAAACATCATATATGTGGGAAAACCTCAAGGTTAATAAAAACCACTGATCCCTAAAAATGAAATACAGTCCTATAAGTCAAAATATCATAATTTAGTGAAGCATCAACTCCATATGGAGCACCAACCCAACTAGCTAAGCACCAACCTAGCTAGGATTTAACAAGCACCAATTTTCAAGGAGGCATCACCCATCTAGATGACTCAACACCAACTTAGCCACCTAAAACTTTTGATCACCTTCATAACACAATAGATAATTATCATCTTCTTCATCTCTTCTCTCTCTTCTACCCTCTCAAACTTCCTTCTACACTTCTTCATTCTTCTAGGTCTCTTTTAGACAGATTAGGTCATATGACCTTGATATTCATATAAAAAACCCATGTTATATCTTCATGAAAATTTATCTACAGACCTATGATGGTCTAAAATACCTCCTTCATCTCTTTATATGTTATTTCCTTTGCTTGCACTCTCCTCTCTTCTAACTAGCCAATTAGGCCTATTAGGCCTTACAATCCTCTAGCTCACACACCTATTGGTCAGAAAGACACACTTTTATTAGACATAAAATAGGTCTTATAACACATTTCATCCATAAATAAATCATTACAATATGTCATTCAAAATTTAAAATACCAAAACCTCTTTCAGGCGTTAAGGAGACCTAATTCAATTAGGCCATCATCAGTACATGTTACCCTTTGATATCCTTATAACACTTTAAAAATACACACAAAAAAATAAAATTTAATATACCAATAAAAAAACCCCTACTAATATCATCTTATGTCCATGGCACTTTTAATCTCCAACCACCACTTGAAGCACACCATTAGTACTATTTATATTAGGCCTTCACACACAGAAATGTCTATCTTGAACAACTAAAGATAATGAATTATTTATCCATAAAAACATTAAAACAAATAACACACATAAAATATTAAATACCTAAAAATCTTCACCAAGTGAATTATACTTCATCGCATAAGGCATAAAGCCTAAAAAACACCTCTGCAACTTATTCACTTAGAACTATGAATTTTCCTCAAAGACCAGTCATGGTGACTCAGAACTACAACACATATATAGACATATTTAATTAATTATGATTCATGTAGATTGAATCTTGACATCTCTAGACCATCTTAAAATAAAACCATAATATGGTCTAGTGGCAACTATTGGTCTTACAGACCAATTTGTTGACCTCACTACACACAGATCTCACTGAGTTAGACAAGCCATTTTGGCTTCTTCATTTTCACCACTATAATTGAATTAAAAGATTTATAAAAAGAATTAATAGATAATACCAATCCCAAAAAACATATCCATATGCTTGGTTTCATCACTCTATCATGATAACACATTCCTAATAATCTTTTCACTATTGCTTGGGTTTTTCATTATTTACACCATTAGGCCAGCTAACGATTGGCTAAATTGGATGAATATTTTAGCATAATTAAGGTATATAAACTATCCATAAACCTTTATGTACATGAAACATGAATCTCAAGTTTAATCCTCCATCTATTTTTCATACTTTGACTTGGTCAACTCTAACTACTACAATAAATCTTTAAGAAATTAGCACTTTATTGTAGGGTCTACTCACAAAAATGACAACTCAATCACACTTGGAGGTGATTGGGAGAATTTAATACAACCTCCAATATATTATCTAAGAATATAAATCTATTATAGGCACTATTGATTAATATATTCAACATTGGGTCCTTATTAGGGTTCTAAGAGGGTTTAAACCTATTTCCATTCTTAACAATAGTTCATAAATCATATCCCCTCAATACAAAAACTAATGCATGGAATTTTAATCTAATAAAATTATCCATCTACCATGAATATCTCAAGTTCTGATGCAAAGGTTTGACGAGCTAATGAGCACAAGAAAATCATTCTCAGGTTGAGAACCCTTCATTCTAAGCACTCGAGAGACCTCAAAATAATTTTTCATGCCTTTTATTTCATATTATGACCTAAAAATACATTAAAACACTTGAAAAAACATACATCACCTTTGAAAATTCTTATATAATCTCAAACAATCTAAAATCTGATCATGACCTCTCACTAGGCCACATTCTCTCTCTTTGCTCTCTAGACCTTTACCTACAAACCACATTAGGTATTAAAACTTACCTTCATGCCTCTTTCCATGAACTCTCCACATCAATAAAATACTCAATAAACCTCTCTCATTCTTAATCACTACCATACATCCTTCACATGCCTTGACAATGGATCATGATACTTCATTAGGCCAGGCAGGGTCTAGAAGTGGTCTAGTTGCAAACTTGATCTGTAGGTCCTAACCTTGTAGGATCACCATAATAATTTCATGAGTGATCCAATGCCTCACATACATTTTCACTCATATCACCAAGCCACCAAGCTCATACCTTCTCATAAAGTCTCTTCATGCCATGACTAGGCTTCTTAAGCACTTTAAACTTGACAAATGACCTTGAAACACTTTTTAAAGTAAATAAAATTTACTTACATATCACATAATGAAAAAAAACCTATCATAAGCTTGTGCTCACTTACTTCACCAAAATTTACTATGCACACCTTCTCATAGGGTCTAGACTACACTTCTCAAGACACCTTGTACTCAAGAACTAATACTCAAACATGCATACCTCAATGATGTCAAACAAAAACACTCTTTAGATAATACTATCACACCATTGAAATAATATATTTTTGATCAACATTCTCTCATGACCTCATGCAAACCTAGAGCCTCATAACCATGCTTAAATGCTCACATTACCATCATACCTCTTTGTGACAACACTAATAACTTCAAGCTGACCTAAACCTTGACATCAACCAATAGAAGAGGCACTAGTTACCTTCAAATTCTCTCTTGCCTTCAAATTATCTCATGCCTTCAAATTCTCTCTTGCCTTCAAATGCATTTCATAACATGGCTTCCTTATGACATCAAGCATAGAAGATCATACCTCAAAGACCACTCACCATGCATCTTCACCAAATATACCTTGACATCAATGGCATCAACCTTGACATCAGTGAAAACACTTATCAACATCTACATGCACATTTTATAGCTTCTGATTCTAGTCTTATTCATATAGATGATATATAATAATAAATAACTTAGACACAAAAACAAATAATTGGGATAAGTAAGGCGTCATACCCATTCACCACAAAATACTCTTCCATTTGATACATCAATTATTGGTGGTATAGATAGTCTGGTTATAATGAAAATAGTTCCTATACAAGTCATGGATCTTGTTTCTTATGCGTTAGATTTCCTTCCAATTTATACCACTCATGTTTTTATTCTAGAGGTCACATTCCCATTAGATTATATGGGTATTTGTACTCCTCTACCTAGTAATTCTAGTACTTCTGTAGTAACAATGCCTATTTTTTCATTTGATTAATTTGATAATAGCCCATGAGTACTAATGTTTTCCTTGGAATATATACACTTATTACTCAAATATTATAAACTTCGACTTAGGCCACCATGGTATATCTTGAAGATTTAATAAACCCTCAAAAACCAATTATGTTTGATCCCTAGTTAGTGCATTTTGAAGACTTAGTTTCTTAGTCATTATTTGGTCTATTCCATAGCCATTCATCCACTCATATATGATATCATATGCCCTCAATCAACTATATAGAGTCCACTATTGTTATAATTATTCACAAGTCTCCTAATGTATTCAAATACTTTATTTAGACTCCACCTAAAAATTGAGGTTTTTGGTGAGAAAATTATTGATCTCCCATTTCCTATACCTCGTTCATCTACCCCTCCATCACTCATGAGACCAATATCAACTGCTTCATCCATTCCCACGTCATCTCAAGAGCCTATCTCTAACATGAGACTCATCCTAGCCACATCATGGATGCATCAATTAAAAATAGAAAAATAAGCTAGACAACACTTGGTGCTTATTAAGGCAACTAAACTATGCTTATAATTTGACTAAAATACTACAAGCTCAAAAATATTAGAAAGAGGAAAATGATAGGTGCTAGAAAACAAATTGAATTTAGAAGAGAAGAATAATTATTTATTTTAACAAAGAAGAGAAAAATCTAGATTGGTGAGCATGACAAGTTTGAGGAAAACCCTATATCTATGGTAGACGCTACATGGGGAGTGCTAAATCAATTGTTCCATGTTTTCCAATGGGAAAATAAGAGGTTGGAGTCTCATCCTAGGATTGAATCCCTAGAATATATTATAAATAAAGTACAAAACTCTACTAGGTCAGTGTATGACTTGGTATGTTATATCCATAAAGCATAAGTAGATTCATAGCCACAATGGTGCAAGGTGGTGGAATTTCATGAGGCCTCAAAGAAACTAGATGCCAAATTGTACACAATATAAAAATCAGTTAGGGAAAATTCCTACCCATATTTAAATCTAATGACATTCCCAAATATTATTTTGGCTTAGAATTATGTGAGCAACACAAGAGATGGTATTATGGAGTGGAACCTAGTAATGAAAGAGTTAGTTAAATAAATAACTAATTAAGAACACCAAGCCAAAAAATTGATTGGAGACACACATATCTCCTTTATATATACTCCACATGGGAAGATAATCAATAGGACATTCTTAGATACCTTTCTTTAAACCTCTGTTGACTATTTTAAAACAAATGTTGAGAATGCAGTCCATGGAAGGAATGAGTAAATTATTTAATTAATCACATTTTCCAAGGAGAAGATAGGCCATGCACATGCATTAGACAGATATTTTTATACTTCAATGGACACACATAAAAAGTTAATGGAAAATATTATTGTTCTATTCAAACTTCCCATTATCAATTTTAAAGTAATTTAATTGGAATTAACATCATGCGGTAATGCTTACAATAAAAAGGAGAAAGAATAATTGGCTACTCAAACAAGGGTTTACAAGTTTAGATAACTATTGTATCACCTTCAATTATTTCCTCAATAACTAGTCTTCCTCCATCATTAGTACCACATCATCAATGCTTGTATTTGGAATACCTAATCCTAATCTACTAACTAGAATTCAATTTAGTTTGAATTTAACTACCATTGATAGTACCACTCAAAGAAAATAATCTAATTTTGGAGTCTATTTTTTGCACACGTATTTATATGTTTTATTCATTTGTAATCAAACTTTTATACATGCATGAATGACATAAATTATGTCCAAGATTTAATTTCAATTTTTTATACATGCATTATCATTTTGAATATGAGGTGTTGCCCATCCAAAACTATTTATACATGTTCCTTATGCAATGTAAATAGTTGATAATTTTATGATTAAATAGTGGAATATAAGGTTGAGTGATATTTTTTCCCACACTAGTCATTGTAAAACACCATTGAAAAAATTTCAATCCTTATTTGATAACATCTCTCAAAAATTGAATGCCTATTATGTTGGCTCTAATACCATTTTAAAAAAAATGAGGTGTATGAGATATGTTCTTATTAAAAATCCTTCGATATTTTATCTCAGACAAATTACCTTTTTTTGGTGCACTTACCTATGCCCTATTCTACACTTTCATATGATCTTTCTATGTTATAAATAGGTAAGTTCAAGAAGTTGGGGTGGTAAAAAGTGGACATTTTTTTTATGAAAATTTGATTTGAATCCAATCATAAAGTTAAAAAACATGTACACATATGCACTTTAGGTTTGGTTATATCAAACCTAAATTTAAAAAAATGTGTATGTTCTATAGTATGTATACATTAGTACTAGTATGCAGTGTTGAAAGGTTAGCAATCAAGTTGAAGAATTAAAAGCTAAGGTTTTATTTAAATTAATTTTAGTACATATAATAAATTAGGGTCCCTCTACATCTTTTATAATTGGTCTCATAGCTCCATGGGTTATCAAAATCTAGTGTGGGCAATACATAGTCATTTCTGGTTTTAAGTATTAAACGTAAAGATTTCAAGGCGCAAATTTTTCAATTGATGTCCATTATTGGCAAACATATAGTCATTTGTTAAGTTTTAGGGTCTTCTAGATTAGTTTCTAACATTTATAGGAGTAACAAATTTGTCAAAATTAAATATTCTAAACCACCACACACCCACCCATCACTTTATGTAGATTGTACTTATGATTAGGTCCATTATAAGCCAAAAATGACACAAAAACACTATAATCATTTGTGACTAGGGTAAATTTGAAAAATTTGGGATAAATTTGCATATGTACACCCCAAATTTATTTGAATTCATGGCAAAGTGGTGTGCATGTGGAAACGTAGCTTGCATTAGAAACCCATGCACACCCAACCACTCATTTATGTTTATTTTATTTGTTATTAGGTCCCTTAAAGGATAAATGGGACATAAAAACACCATATGGACTTACAACCAAGGCAAATGCAAACAATTTTAGGCACATTTGTTCATGATCACACCATTTATATTTGAATTCAAGAAAAATGTTATGATTGTGGAAATGTAAGTTGTATTATGACACTTGTACATCTAACTACAAATTTATGTTGATTTTACTTTGGATTAGCTACCTTATAGGTTAAAAATGATAAATAAAAACACTATATCCATTGACAACTAGGGAAATATAGATAGTTTCAAGCACATTTATGCATGATCACCCAAATTCATTCCAAATTCAATCCAAAGTGATGTGATTGGGGCTATGCATATTGTATTAGTGACCCACACACACCTAGCCACCCCTTTATATTGATTTCACTTGATATTAATTCATTCATATGTCAAAAACCACACAACACCATATCCACTTCTGACCAAGACAAATGTAGATGATTTAGGTTACACATGTGTGCAATTACACACATTCACTTTGAAATCAAGACAAATTAGTATGATTGGTGTAACGTGGGTCACATTTGTGATCTATGTATATCCAATCACCCCTTTATGTATTTTTTACTTATAATTATAGGAATTATAGGCTAAAATAAACACAACACCACCATATCAATTTGTGACCAGCAAAAATCTAGAAAATATGAGGCACATTCATAGACAATCACCCTAATTCACAAGGAATTCATGATAAAGTGGTGTGATTTGGAAACTTTAAATCACATTGGTTACCATAAAACCCCAAATGACATATTTATCCTTATTTTGCTTATGCTTTGTCCCTTATAGGCCAAAATCAATAAGTAAAACATCAAATCCACATGCAACCAAAGTGAATGTGGATAATTTTGGGCACATTTGTGTATGATTACCTCAATTCAATTTGAATATGGACAAAGTGTTATGATTTGGGAAATCTAAGTCACATTAGTGACCTACATATACCCAACCACCCCTTTAAGCCAATTTCACTCATGAATTGATTATTTTTATGCCAAAAGTAAGACAAGGACACCATATCCACATGTGACAAGGAAAATTATGAATAATTTGAGGCAAATTTGTGTAATATTCCCCTAATTCACTTTGAATTTAGTCCAAAGTATAGTGATAGGGCAATAAGTTGCATGATTATGGTGGTGTTGTGTTATATTTGGCCTATAATGGACACGGGTGGTTGGGTGTGTTTTGGTTTATAAAATTTAATTTTGACAAACCTAGAACTCCTAGAAATATTAGAAAGTAATAGAAAAGGACTAAAAACCTAAAAAATGACTATATGTTTGTAAAAAAGAGACATCAATTGTAAAATGTATACTCTAAAATCCTTAGGTTCAATGTTGGAATTCTAAAAATGACTAAGTGATGATTAGATTATATTTTTAAAAATTATCTTCTAAATCATAACTCATGGAGATATGAGACCAATACTAGAAAAAGTAAAGTGACCCTGATTTATTATACTGACTAAAATAAATTTAAAGTATAAGTTGTCATTTACACTATTAATAGTGACAACTAACAATGTAAATGAAAACTTATACTTAACATTTATTTTAATAAACAACCCCTCTATATTTAGTTCTTTGAGCTCTTATTCTATATCCCTTGCACATTGCATACTCTTAGGAACACGTACATAGTGTTGTTTGTATGCATTATAACACGAACATGATTTTTTACGTATGCATTAAAGTGTGTACACACTTTAGGTTCAAATATTTTAACCTAATGATTGGACCAACACACACAACCAAATCCATGTTTTTCCTTAAAACAACAAACATAAAATTCATGGCTGATAAACACTATGAATTTTATTGATAGATTTCATGAAAATATGACTACGGCATCGAGCACACTCTCATCTTTCTAAATATATTATTTGTTTACTAATTTAATTTTTTTTTATCAAAGTAGATTTTTAAATACATCTTTTTATGCCACCATGTGCCAAAAATATGCATGTCTAGATTTTTTTATGCATCTTTTTACATGGAAGAGATTTCATGAAAATATGATTACGACATCGAACAAACTCCCATCTTTATATGTCTTTTTAGAAGAGAGAAAGTGAGGAGTGGGAAGAGAAAGGACATGATAATAAATGATAGAATGCATCGATAAGTCTTAATTTAAATTGGAGCCAAAGAATAATATTATATCCCATTAAGCAGACAAAAAATAAATAAATCAAAATATCAAAAATACATATAAGCTAAAACACACATGTTTGATTAATATCAATGACCTAAACTCAATATATTTTGAGGGGAGATTGAAAGTGTACGTGACCTCTTTATACTAAAAAGTGGGACAAACAAAAATAAAAATACCATATAATTGCATAATTTAACGACTAATATCAACTAATAAATTCCTAAATACCATTGTTTTTGGTGTCCGCATATAATTACAAAACACAAGGCAGGGACTTTAATCAAACATTTGTGAAATAATGAATAAATAAAAAGATTAGAAAAAACATAATAAGTAATTTTTCATATTATAGTGTTCACTGTTTTAGTATTTTCATTCATGTATGTTTAAATCATCTCAAAATGACTTTTACAAATAATTTTTATTCTAATATAATTATATGCCTCTTACATATTCGTAATATAAAATAATTTTATATAATAAAATTACTCTATATAACCCAAAACAAATTAAAAAATACCTAAAAATTTAAAATGAATAAATCTTAATCATTAGCAAAGAATTTTATAAGTCTAAAATATTTTATAATTCAAAAGAATAAAAATCACACTCAAACATATTATGCAAACCTTAATTCAAAGATGAAGCCGGGTGAACTCGCTTATAAAGTCTTTAAGCACACCACTACTATTTCAGAGATATTAGAAATAGCTAAAAGAGGCAAGTCTTACAGTCCAATTTATTCTCATTACACTTGACTAGCTAATCAATACTTTGGTCATAACAATGGTGCAGGATATAACATACATTTGCCCTAAATCTAAGTGTTTGTCCAACGAGTCTTTGGAGGGCTACTGCAAACACTTCTCATTTCACATGCCATGGCCATCTAAATATTGTTCTTGTATTCTGCGGCGATTATCTTCCCACCATAATCTTGCCTGCATCTCGCTAAACTTCTCACGCCTGCGCAGTTGAATCATAAAACAAAATCGATAAGAACTTGAAGAAAAATCTAAATCAGAGGGAAAAAATCACGCATAATATATCAAACTTAAAAATAGAAGTAATTTAAATATTTTTTAAAATATATAAAATAACAAGATTTTTTTTTTAAAAAAAAATTATAAAAATATTAAGTGGTCAATTTTAATTTTAAAATGTTAATTGGTAGTTGGGGGTGATGGTGGAGTATTATAGTACGAAATATTTACAAAGTTTTATTTGACAGTTTTTATTTGGAATTTTTTTTTATTAGTATTATATATTAATAAAATAATTTGATGTTAAATTCCATGCTTATTTGATGTCATAATACTTTTAAAATTAAATTTGATGTCCATTTGATTATATGGAAAAACAATTCCTTAATTATTTGATTATATGGAAAAAAAATCTTTTAAAAAATTATGTAAAAATCAAGATATCTTAAACATATCTTAATTTTTAGATAACTCATTTTTTTTTGAAAATGTAGTAATTAAATTGAAGCTATCTATTATTAAGTAGCAAAAAATTTGTAGAGAATATAATAAAATCCTTAATCAATTAATATGTAACAAATTTACAATAAATACCTCAATTTATATTTTAATTTTTTTTCTAAATATATAAATATAAATATTTCTATTAATATTTAACCTCCTCACCCTATTCGTACTTAACTTACGTTATTCCTCTAGGGATCAATTAATTGTCTTAATTTTTTTTTTGAAAAATCTAAAAACATATAATTGAAAGAACCAATTAATGATCGATCTAAACAAAGGCTTTTTACTTTTCTCTGTATCTGCATAAAAGTTGATCTTAGCAAAGGCCTATAAGATAGAATAGAGTTGAATCATGACAATTTTTAGTGGGTTCAAACTTTGGACTATGAAAACATTGCCTTTAGATGTCATTTCTGTTATTAAACTGGCATCTTCAATGGATTTGTTCTCTTACAAATAAATCGAAAAAGACAAAGGTCCAAGCCAATTTTTCTAAACACTGGGAGTCGTATGAGCGTCCCCTTTTAAATTAAGTCAAGGAATCCCAAGATGATTTAGGAAAGAATTAGGAAGCAAAAGATATCATAGAAATGACAAAACATAATCCTTCTCCAAAGTGACTCTTGCAAATAAAGATATAGGTGGTGGTATCTAGAGATCTCACGAGTTTGACTCTTACAAGTTTAATAAAGAGCATCCATTCATTGTCTCTCTATTTTCATGTGGCCTTTGAGGATTCCGTTGGCTCCAACGATTTCTATAGCTGATGATCAACCGTACTAGACATAGGTGCACAAGAAAAAGGGTAAAAAAGGTCATAACTTAGATGTGGGGTTTGGTAACCCAATATTTTTCCGGAGTTGAATATTATTTATTGCTTGTTGGATTTCATCTAAATTAAGCCTAATTGGATTGTTGCTTGTGTGATCTTGTACCTTCTATTTAAATTTGATCTTGATTATATCTTTGGAATGTGCCTTCAACCACCCATCTTTTTTTTTAATAATTATCTTAATAATATAAACTCTATTTCATATATATATACAAAATGTAAAAAAATATTTATATCAACAATAAATAAATACATTTTAAAATATCTATAAACCGTATTATTTAAATGAAGAATTATGAATCTGTAACGTAGAATGACGCGAAAACGCTTAGCCTCAACACACACACACACATATATTACAACATCCTTCTAACACGACCACTTTACAGACAGTTGGGATCTTAAACTGGTTCATAAAATTTTAAGTCTCAATTGCTGATGGTCTTCTAACGGTTTGCGGCAATATTTCGGAAAATCTGATCTTTTTAACATTATGGATTGGAAGCTTGCAAGTCTTTGTTAAAATTTTGGCTCTAGACTCTAGAAAAGTTAAAAATAAAATAAAACATCTTTATTGAATCTGTAAAATGATGTGAAGAACTCTGACCTGAATTTCAAACGCTTGATTTCCCTTGCGCCTGTTGGTGAAGAGCGAATTGTAATGTACACACCAGGCTCGTCTTCTTCCACCCACTCCTGTTCTTCTCGCTCTTGCTCTTGTTCTTGGTCGCTGGAATTGGTGGCACTTTTTATTGACTGATTGTCACTGCTCTTCTGTAAGTCTTCGGATCGATCCGCATCCCCACAACAACTCGGGTTGGATGCATCCACAGCCCTTGGAAGAATGTTTTGCGGTTGAGGCGGCACAGGGGTCTCTTCACCTCCTGATTCCTGTATATTCGCGTCTCTCTGTACCACACATGAATGGATGCAGAATATTATTAATATCATATAAGTTTTCGACTCGAAATAGAAGAATAATACAGTGTTATTTTATTTTTAGTTATTTATGTTTATACCTCCTCCTCATCGGATCTGAGAAGGTCACTAGATTCGCGCCTGGCATTAGGAGGGATATTGTAAAGCTCCGAAACCTTTTCGTGATTTTCTGTCCACCACAGCTGAGCCTGCGTTTTATTGAACATTTCCTGGCTGCACTTACCAAACAAATATTTTTCATAGCAGACAAATTTTAGGGACAAATCATTGCATAATTTACAGACAGGATACACAAATAACGGCAAAGAATAATTACAGATATAGCAAAGATCTCTTCGAGAAACATGCGAAGCAAAATTAAGATTCTCAGTCGAGATTTTTCTCAGTGTTGTCTGCATTATATTAATCAGGATGGAACGAAAGAAATTGAATATTGAAACCCTTCAAGTTCTTCAAACAGAGGGAAAATGGTAATTAACTAGTATGAGCTCTTCTATTTTTAACTGACTATTGGTAATTTCATGTGTAATCGTCCACTATTTCAGTAGTTTTTGTTTTTTTTCAAAAATAATTTGTGAAGGTCCCTAATTTTAAATTGGGTCAGGTCAAAAAGAGATTAACAATTGCATTCCGGAGAATATTTATAGGGCCCAATTTTAGACGAGTCAAAAATAAATAAATTAATGAATGTGTTAGAAAGGATATTTATAGGGCCTACATCCAGCACACTTGGATTTCCTCCATCTACACGGTTGAGTGTCGTATCACTATACATTACATTTCTCCAAATAAGAGATGGAATAATTTTATTTTATTTATTTTTTTTTGCACTGTTGGTTTTGTTAACTTAAAAGTTGGCCTCAGTCACATACGAGTTGGCTCCCATCAATTTAGGATTGAGACAACCACCTCATTTCGAGAGAGGAACCACTGTGCCGATCATTTTCAGATGCAAAGTTTTTAAAAAGATGCCTGGAAAATTTTGATGTCTCTTTAAGATTTCAGACATTTGTTGAAAGTTTTTGATATGGAGACGAACCACCGTGACATTCAATTTATTTTCAGATGTCATGGGAAAACAAATTGGTGCTAACATCAAAATTGTCACCTTTGTTCCAGCAGTTTTTCGTAGTGCCTTCAAACATATCTCTGATAGATATAAATATGCTAGATTTGGTAAGAAAAGGGAAGCTTTCAGACCCAAGATTTCAAAACCCACAATAGAATTTTTTAAGAAGTGCAATTGACGTTCCCTCTCTAATTTATTGTACCACACCCTAATAATAGTTTCAAATTTCAATTTACTCGAGATATTTCTGTTGCGTTTATCTCAATCCGGATGAAACGATTGACACCAAAATAAAAAATAAAAAGCATGCCCACGAAAACGAACTTCAGAAGAACTAAAATCCTAAAATTTATCTAGGAAAAATCTAGATTTCGCTAAAACTTAGAAGAATAACTTTATACTTTTATTGCCTGTTCTGGGCCGTAACCTGTAATTAATCCTAAGGCTATTGAAAATGGCAAGGCAAGCTGGAATTTGTGAAAAGTACGATAACAGCAGCGTAGATTTGGCTTGGTTACCTGAATCTGATCCGTTTGAGCTCGTTTCCGCCTCCTTTGAGAGAAACTAAGGTGATGATGACACCTGGTTCGACATGTGATATCCACTCCTTGCCCTCCTCCTCTTCTTCCAGTTGTTCAAACGCATTGTGAAATTTCGGTGTGCCAGTGCTCGAAGAATTCGAGTTGCGAAGAACATCCGCCAATTCCGACTGTCCGGCTGCGCTAGGCTTGCTATACCGATACGATCCGGAGAGCCTTAATGCCACATCCTTTATCTGCATAGAAGAGAAACAATTTATCACTATATTACATCAAATATGGTTCTAAAATGAGTACAACTCGCCAAGAAAAACAACCTTGATGGCTGGATTCTAAAAGATCTGTAAAATATAAGGAAACAAACAGGTCACTAAAGAAAACTTTATCTGTAGGTCAAACGGCTAAGCTTAGAAAAAAAGCTGGAAAAGAAAGCAAAATGAAATCATTTCTACACAAATGTTAAAAAGGAGCTGAGAATCTTTAGAGAAAGACCTTAAAATTCGTTCTAGGGTTAGACCACAAGAAAAGATACTTTGAAAACATTACCAAGCCTTAACCAAACCTCGACTGTAATCTGTTGAGGAAATTCATTCTTTGAAAACATAACCAAGCCTCGACTGTAATTTGTTGAAGAAATTCATTGTATTGAACAAAGAAAATGTGTAAAGACCTGTGCAGCAAGATTCTTGACGGCGTCTCTGTCTCTCGAGGCAGGAGGCCTCGAAGTGCCGCAGCCGTCCTCATCCAGCCGCTTCGAACAAGCTATGCAACCCAGCATGTTTCCTTCAGTTGCTGATAAAACTGCAAACCCTACCTATACTTTCTTATCAAGCTCCACGAAATGTCTGTTTCCTGATCTCTTCACAATTCCTTAGGCTTCGCATCGCATCCACTTTTTTAAAGCATCACAAAAACACAGAATGAAATTAGCAGTCCTTCAGAAAAACATCGAAAACGTAAACAATTTCATTTCCAACGACAAATATTAAAATACATAAATTTAAATTTCCGACGAACATTTAAATTTCATTTCCTATCGCAATTTGAACTCCGATAAAATGCTCCATTTTCCCAAAAAAATGACAATTCGGGCAGCTTGGAGTGCTTTTTGTATTTTCGTTAACCAGCACCGCCAAAACTTCATTGAGATATAAGAGCGCTTGAAAGCTCCTGTCACTTATCCACCAATTTGTCACACGCTTCGCGACCCACCATTTACCAAATAAACTGTTCAAAATCGGACTCAAATCACTCCGGCGAAGTTAGATTTTTCCTCAAATTTGGATGAAAATCGTGCAACCCACAGAGAAATTGTTTATTGTTTCCCAAAAAATTCTTCCGGAAATGCTCCTCAATATCCTTCGAACTCCGGACCTGTCCTAAACAAACCCTCGTACTATTTAAGGGCGGACTTGGCAGGTGTATCGACGGCGGGGAGACTGCCTGGCATGCCGACGACTATGCCGTTAAATCACGGCGGGTCGCCCTCGCCCATGCGTCTTTACCACCCCCCACGGCCCCCTAAAATAAATAAACTAGCTATTGCCCCGCACGTGCGAAGAAAGCCGGAGAAATTGCATACTTCAAATATATATAAATATTATCTTATATAATATATAAATGGTATAAATGATAATGACCTCATAATTGTTGAGTTGTTACATAATATTTGTTGATTTTTTTTTCCCTACCTAATACTAAATACCAACTTTGTTATTCTTAGTTGTTAATAAAAAACACTACAAAAAAAAGTTTTTGTTTAAGTATTTACATTCTAAAAGAAATAAGCATTCGACTTATGTAAATCTATGTAACAAGAAATGACATTCATAATAATTAGCAAAATTTTAATACCAAATTAAGTTTAAGCACAAAGATGTAGTTACAATCATTGTATAGCACGAATCATGAAAATGGTTGGACATTAAATTATTACTAACAGTTGCCCCAAAGGTACAAGTTACGTTGAAAAGAATAATAACAAAACAACCCACAACAACCAATTAGAAGGATCAAAGAAACCATCCATAACTTGTCAAAGTAACAATAAATGTTGTCGTATGTCACCCCTTTTGAGGATTTAACCCTGCGATTTAATTCCTAAATAAAACCTGCAAAACCAATACTCTATGTATTTAAAGTGAATAAGTAAAAAAAAATTTAAAGTACAATCCCACATCAAAAAATTATGTGCTATAACAAATTATTTACTATTTTACTATTTTTTGGGATGCTAAGAAATGTCGCCTTACAACTCAAATGCCTTATAAACACACAAATAACAATGCATACAAATGTGATGTGTCCAGACAAATAACAAGATGATGCCATCCAAGTTGGCATCCACTCATTGGTGATAATTTTGTATTCATTTTGTCTTTAAATGCAACGAACAACATTTAAACGTATTAAATAGCAGCCAGTTTGTGGATTAATCCTGGATAACGCATAAAACTATTAATTTCGCAGTTCATTAATGTTGAGTGAATCCATGTGTCACTGAAAATTCAGATAAATAATTGAGAGAGTTCACTTAAAATATTGGCAAAATCAAACAATCCCAAACTACTTGTCTACCACATGTAGGAAACATACGTGAAGCAGCTCGCACTCCTAGAAAGAAACATGACCATAGTATATATGCATTATATATGTCCTATCCAGACATGGAGATAAATGCATATTTATAGTTTGTTAAAAGCGTAGAGGGGATTTCTAAGTCCATTGAAATTCTTGATTGAAATGAAATGCGGTTTCACTTGGGTTGAAACAACTAAGATAAAAAGAATGGTGGCAGTGTTGCTCTTGGGCTGAATTGAAGAAAAGAAAAGAATAAAACTTGATATGGAAACAATGTTAATGCTGTTGGATGAAAATGATGCTTCGGGAGGTTTGAACCTTGGATGTGGTGATAACAAGGATTGCGTGAAGGTAATGAAGAAGGCGAAGATCAACAATGTGATGCAGAAGAGGCAACCATAGAGAGGGCTTAGCATCTGAGATTACAGACGCAGAAGAAGCCATTGCAAGAAGATACATTAATGGTGGTAATTGCATCTACAAATAATGGTATGGTGTATGTATCACCATATGGATATGAAGGGTGCCTAAAGCATATTCTTTTCTCAGGAATCATCATCATCATCATCATCATCATCATCATCATCATCATCATCATCAATCTAAACAGTTGTTTGCATGTTCATCCAATAGAAATATGTTTGGTTTGTAGCGAGTCACTTGTTTGAATCATGATAGAAGCTTTTTAAGCATTGACCTTGTGGCCCAATTAGTGCCTTCTTATGCTTCACTACTTTAGAAATACCAATTTTGTAACATAGAGGATCATCCACCTTCATGGCTATTGGAGGGGTTAGTATTAACAGTAATACTAATAATAATCATCTTGTTAGTATACTAATAAAGAGGAAAAATCCTTCATTTATGATGATAAATTTAATGAAATAGCAACAACAACATGGTTAATAAAAATCCTAATTGCTGGCCAACGTAAATGGCATCATGTGCTACCAAATCACTCTACACCTCAACTTCCCTCAAACCGCCACTATTCAAAACCAGTTGTTTATCACTGAATATGTAATTTTGTCTCTTTGTGAGATGAATATTAGGGCCTTGACAACTGTATAAGCCTCCAGCCTAATAAAAAATAAATACAATTTTAATTTAATCAAATATTTAAGGTTATAGTTTCTTATAAGTGGGCTTATTTTATCGGTTTAAATAATTAAATTATTAAATGAGATTTTTTGAATCTATAATATTAAAAAGTTTTTTTAATCAATTTTAGGGTTTATGGGTCCTCTTTCCAATATTATAAAAGCATTAAATTTTTTAAATGGTATGATTTGATAACATAATCATCAAGGTATTTTAATCAACAAAAATCCATCCAAACTTATAAACCAAAGTTTATATATTCAAAATTTACTGTATTACATTCTATCACCTAACACTATTAGGGAAAACCAATATGAGGCCACTAGTTGGACAAAATAAAAAAAAAGATCCAACTATAAAGAAAACCAACATTTAGTTGATCACTATAAATTCCACCTCCTTCCATGCTCAGTCATCAAACTAACCTGATCTTTGAATAACCTTCTTTTACCCCTAAAGAACCTAAACCAACTAACAATGAGAGCATTCACCTAACTTTGGACCACCCAATTTATTCTCTTTATCTAATTGGGAAGCCTAAAAACTAGCAGACTTCTAAAAATTAAACTTTTTCTTACGGTTCCCTTGCACCTTAGAAACTACTTGCTGCTCATGCCACCAAGGAGGTCCCTAAAAATGACCACAAGTTAAACCATGTGCTAACCATTTGATTACCTTCAATCTACTCGGGGTCCTCTTTTTAGCATTCTAATCTTCCAGCTATGGAATAGGAATAAGCAAGTCCTAAAAGTAAGGCATAGCCACACCCCTGGCTTTCTCCTTCCTGCCTTTATTTGAGCACACTTCTTCCACATCACAAGCAAAATTGGCTAAGGAGATGAATCTCTCTTCCAAGATCCTGAACACAAACAGGGGCACAAATCTAAGGCTATTTGTAATGTCCCCAATTTGGGACCAAAGAACATAAAAGGAGTTTTCCACAAAACCCAAACAAAACTGAAAATAATATTAAATTCTAAAATTAAAATTGGTAACCACTTAATTCACAAATGCAGTAAATAAAATACCTCTTTTATTGCCCCTTCCAATACAATGAATTTGAACTTGCAGCCAACTAATATATACTTGAAACACCTTGTAAACATTTCTAAATACAGCTATCACACTTGGTGAAATATGGGAAATAAAATCAGAATGGTGAAAATCTAAACTTGCCCTTCAACAAGCTTCCAAGTCTCCCAAAACAAGTTGCTAATGTTGGAAAATTAATGATATATATATATATATATATATATATATATATATATATATATATATATATATATATATATATATATATAGAATATATATTGATTGTTCCTTTCAAAGTTAGAGCCCCAAAACACTCCAAAAACCCTCTTTAGGTGAATCACTCCACTTAGGAAAAATAATAGGAATAATTTATAATTATTCACCTTGAAATCAACCCTCAAATCACCCAAATTCAACATGTAAAGTTATAAAAATTAAAATAAGATAATAATAATTTTTTGAATTATTATCATAACCTAAGGCATCAAATTGACCCTCCAAAAGAGCCCCCAAGACCTCCAAGTAATTTTTCCAAGATAGAAACCTACAATTTTATTGCCCTTTCTAAACAATTATTTGCCCACAACAATTATTATTTCCTATAAACAAGCTGAATCTTCAAAAAATTATAACTCCCTCAATACTTAGAATTATGATGCAAACAAGAGCTCAAACTGACCACAAAATTAGTGACTATCAAATAAAAACAATTTCAAAATTTTTATTCTATGGAAAGGCCACCAAAACTTGCTCTATAATTTTGAAAACCTTAGTTTTGAAAATAAATCTCCTCAAATCCTGGGTTTATTCAAATTTCTAAAAGTAGGTGGTATTCCAAAAGATATTTGTATATCCACTTACATGTACATATGCAATTTGAAGCTCACTTAGAACCCTTGAATAGAGTTGCCTAAGTAGAAGGAATGAAAGTTTTCATCCCCAAATCTTTGACACTTCTTAAAGGTTTTCATCCTTAAGAGGTGAAAATCAAGCTTGACATATTTGATTCAAATTTACAAATCAATATTTCATACCTATCAAATTATAGCTATTACCTTCTTTTTATATCCTCTTTTCTTTTAGATAACTCTTCATTCCAAAAATTTAAAAGGATATCCGTTATAATTTTACTTTAGGCTTTTTTGAATTAATTAAATAACTTGTCTCAATAAATTAGGCCTTTTTGGAAAATTAGATAATTATTTTATATTAGGTCCTTGATTCAATAATTTTACATTGCTCTAATACTATAAGTGATAAAAATCACTTTTCAAGCAATTTATTAATTATAAACCCCCCTAAAATAATTATTAAAATTACCTTAATTTTCCAAATAGTTAAAACCACTTTTTTGGCAATTCAAATAATTATCCAAGATAGTTCTATTTTAATAATTAATTAAATTTATTTATATTTTCGAATGATTAAAATCACTATTTCGGTAATTTTATTAACTATCAAAATTATATGAAAAGGGAACATTATAGTCCTCCCTTCCCAAATTTGCTTACCCTCAAGCAAATGCAAGCTTATATGCCTAATTACCATGTATCAGTGGTAAAACCTATTGTAATGCTAAAATATCCTTGCTCATTTACTTAAATGTAATAAATTTTGCCAAAAATCATAGCATGACATACCCTAAATGGATAAAGAATGTCATACCAGCTTGCCAATATGTCCCGTAATGCAACCAAAATATGTCTTTACTTTCCAAGGAAGAAAATCATCAAAATGAAACCTATAGATTAGGAGCTGCCCCCAAGTGAAAAATGTGACATAAAAACATTCCATAGGCTTCCCATGCCTCCATGTCAATAATTATTTCATTACCAAGTGGTACATAGTGGAGTCCTTCCAATCAAACAAACAAATGCATTTAGAAAATGCTACTTATTTGTCCCAAATGAAGTGGCCTACTTGATCCTTCCTTGGAGATTGTATGCAAATGAATTTAATTTCCAATGACCTCTCATGAATTCCTTCATACCATGGTGTTACTTTCCAAGATTGAAAATACTTGATAAGATTAAATGATTTGAACAACATACCTTTGAAGGAACCCTTTACCATGTGTCATCCTTCTTGGATGGCTCCATACATGTGTATTATATGCCAAAAATATAATGACAAACACTATTGTATCATACTCACATGTTTCCCTCTTCTCATGTTCCCTTTGTGATGCTTTAAGAAGTTGTTTTCTAACCCAAGGAGCTGTTGTAAGTGTGCATGAGAATCAATTTTGTATAATTGATGTACATGAGCATCAATGTCAATCCTTAGCCACAAGTTATATTCTATTGTTAGTTCACAATCACAAGTATACAATAGTTGTGATAGAGGACAAAAATCAATCACTTCTTCCCAACAAAGGTGCTATGACAGAGGCAAATTTTTTTATTTTTCTGATTGCATATAATCAGAAATATTATGCACCACATCCTTCCTTTTCATGGGTGACAAGGTACCTCTGAAATAAATTTTATTGTGCATACTAGGTGGTTGTAAAATAGGGAATAATTCATAATTCTTTGAAGAAACATCTTCATACCTTCCAACAAGAATTTTTGTCCCTCCTAGTTGACTGCTATATGCCAATCATGCTTTCTCCATTGGGATCTAATGGCCCAACATGTTACTAACAAATTTTTGATTTTTTTGGAAAGGTAAGAAATAAATTTTCCTTCACCAAATATTTTTGTCCAAGGCTACTCTTGATTTGGGTCTTTGCCCACTCCATGGTGGTCCTCAATCCTTTATCCATGTCTACATTTTCAAAGTTTCCAAATAAACCTACACATGGAACAAACATGTTAGGAAAATTTTTAGTGTCTAGCAACACTTTTGAAATTACTTCATCATGCCTCATAAGCATGGCACAAGCTCCCTTGTGGTGTCTTAGTTTTTTCATATCATGGTTGTAGCATGACTTTTTATCCTTAAACCTTCCCTTTATAGTGCTTATAAAACCACTCATATGTGTGGAAATCACTTTCATGGTGTTGGGGTGTGAGAGGTACACCTTCCTAAGGCCAACACTCTTCATGGAAATAAAAAAATTAGTGATAAGTAAACTAAAAGTGTAAAAACCAACATCAAATGTATTAATTACAACCCTTCCCTTAATTCTTGGATCATGGTGCTTCTTGCTTATGCCCTTTTCCATTAATATACAAACCTTGTCATTTTTTTCACAACATAACAAAATAACAAAATCATGTTTATAATGCTCACCTAGGTCCCAAAACCATAATAGAAGCTTGTCATGTCCAACCCACAAATTGATAAGGAAGAGTTCCTCTCTTCCCTTAGTGCCCCTCATCTCTTCTTCATGGTTGTAAATATCAATATTAACCCTTGCAACTCCTGATTTTGTTACTTACATTATATATTTGATTGGGGTTGAATAAAAATCAACACTCATTACCCTCAAGCATTCCTTCGTTTCATGGTGCATTAATTCATCAAGAAGCCTTATAATGCCATCCAACCTAGTCAAGGCTTGCACTTCATTCTCATTTGTGACTAGAATTTTTTCTTTCCAAACTCTTTCACCTACTCTAGAGTCTTGCAAAAAATTTGGAAAATTATTAGGCACCAAACAAAATTTAATAGTCAAAACATACCTTTTTATGCATATTTTAGTTTCCTTTTCTTATTCAAAATCATCTTCTTGAATATCAAGGTTTGGAATACTTGGCTTCCCCAAAGCATTTATCTCTTCCCAATCTTCATTCATCTTTTGCAACCTTCTTTGCTGCTCCAAAAACTCAAAATTTTGGTACTCTAGAATTCCCAGTCTAGGCTGCCCCAAAGTGTTACTTTTTTGTTGCATACCACCTCCTCTCAAATTTGATTTTTTGTTTTGTTGATTCTTCCATAGGAATACTCAGGAAGGGTTTTCCATCCACTCTTTTTGTCTTCTAATTTAAACCCTTATTGCTATAAATTTTTGGTTCTTATGGCACAAAAATTTTAGGTAATGTCTGCTTACAAATTTTTAATTTGTCTTTTTGATCCTTAGATTGCTCATAAAGTTGTTGAATAACTTCCTCTTTCTTAACCTTTAGAAATTCTAATTTTTCTTCCACTTGATGTAATCATGCCTTCTCCTCAAAATAAAGTTTAGGATTACCCCAATTAAATCTCCCAATAAGCCACCTGTTGAATTCATCATAGGTATCTATGAGATGGTTTTCTTGGGTTACCAACCCATCATTCTACCAATCATATGTAACCCTTTCTAAGTGTGATATGGAAAATTTCATGGCCATACCTTCCTCCATGAGATTTATTGAGAGATATGTGTTTACCTTATCAACCCAAGCACTAGCTAAAATACCTATACAACTGTCAACTAAAGGAATAACAAATTCCCTAAAGGCAATTTACATTTTTTTTGTATATGCCAGTCCATCCTATGAGTGCTTATTTATCTCTTCCATAACACAAACTCAATGAGATTAGGACCTTTCAGATAGAGGGTGGAAAGGTCATTTATTCTTCACAGGTTTTCACGAGATCAATCTGAATAGAAGGCTACCCCTTCACATCTTCCATGTCATGTAACCCTTTAATTCCCATAATTAGCCAAGATTTTAACTCTGATACCACTTTGATGTCCCTAATTTAGGACCAAAGACTATAAAATGGGTTTTCCATGAAACCTAAATAAATGTAAAAATAATATTGAATTCTGAAATTAAAATCAACAACCACTTAATTCATAAATACAATAAATATAATACCTCTTTTGTTGTCCCTTCTAATACAATTAAATTAAACTTGAAACCAACTGATATCTACTTCAAACACCTTGAAAACACTTTCAAATACAGTCGTCACACTTGGTGAAATATAAGAAATAATATAAGAATGGTGAAAACCTCAACTTGCCCTTTAGTAAGCTTCCAAGTCTCCCAAAACAAGTTACCAAAGTTAGAAAAATAATGCAATAAATTCCAAAGTATAATTTAGAATATATATGATGGTTCCTTTCAAGGTTAGAGCCCAAAAACACTCCAAAAACCCTCGTTAGGTGAATCACTCCACATAGAAAAAATAATAGGAATAATTCAAAATTATTCACCTTGTAATCAGCCCTCAAATCACCTAAATTCAGCATGTAAAATTGATAGAAAAATTAGAATAAGATAATAATAATTTATTGAATTATTATCATAACCGAGGGCATCAAATTGACCACTTAATGACTTCAAAATGCTACCAAGATGATTCACTCACCCATAGAAAATTCATATAAAATACATCAAACCCTAGAAGAGGGTTTCCTCAATGAAAGACCCTCTAAAAAAGTCCCCACTACCTCCAAGTAATTTTCCCAAGATAGAAACCTACAATTTTGTTTCCTTTTCCAAACAATTCTCTGCCTACAACAATTATTATTTCTTACAAACAGGCACAAATTCAAAAAATCATAACTCTCTTAATACTTGGAATTATGATGCAAATAAGAGTTCAAACTAACCACAAAATTAGTGACTATCAAATAAAAATAATTTCATAAATTTCCTTCTATGGAAATGCCACTAAAACTTTCTCTAAAATTTTGAAAACCCTAGTTTTCAAAAATTTCCTCCTCAAATCTTGGGTTCACTCAAATTTCTAAAAGTAAGTGGTGTTCCAAAACACCTTTGTAGATCCACGTACATGTACACATGCAA
Organism: Torreya grandis; assembly: GCA_037957365.1. Taxonomy (NCBI): domain Eukaryota; kingdom Viridiplantae; phylum Streptophyta; class Pinopsida; order Cupressales; family Taxaceae; genus Torreya; species Torreya grandis. Next base: position 3,330,416 of record JARHVA010000107.1, read on the forward strand.
TTTTAAGCTCACTTATAACCCTTGATTAGAGTTTCTCAAGTAGAAAGAATGGAGATTTTCATCCCCAAACCTTTAATAGTTCTTGAAAGTTTTCATCATCAAGGGGTGGAAACTAAGATTGACATACTTGATTCAAATTTTCAAATCAATATTCCATGCCTATAAAATGATAGCTTACCTTATTTTTATATCCTCTTTTTTTAAGATAACCCTCCCAAAACTTTAAAGGACATCCCTTATAGTTTCACTTTAGGCCTTTTTGAATTAATTAAATAACTTGCCTCAATAAATTAGTAATTAAAATTACTTTTTGAAAAATTAGATAATTATTTTATATTAGGTCCTTGCTTCAATAATCAATTAATTTTTTTTAATAATTGAAGTGATAAAAATCACTTTCCATACAATTTATTAATTATAAAACCCCTTAGAATAATTATTAAAATTACCTTAATTTTCTAAATGGTTAAAACCACTTTTTTAGTAATTCGAATTATTATCCAAAATAGTTATATTTTAATAATTAATTAAATTTCCTTATATTTTTAAATGATTAAAATCACTATTCAAACAATTTTATTAATTATTTAAATTATATAAAAATGGGACATTGCACCATCTTTCCTAGAAAATAGTAGGTCCTAAAAAGGGCCTAAAAGAAGATTATCTAGAGCTGAGAGAAATTCCACCCTATACTCAGGCCAAACAAAAAATGCAACCATTTTTAAAATCTACTATCAGTCAAACACCACTAAACACAAATTACTCGCAAACAAGGTTGTCAAATCTGAATTCACTCTTACTCTCCTACTTTATGCCAACATTTTTGCTCCTAGAATAATGTCCAACACTTCAGCCACTTCTAGAATTGGAACCCAAAAAACATTCATGAGACACATTCTTGAGACACTACCAGTAAAACCCATTTCTCTAGCTTTAGCCCTACCAAAGCATAGTGGCCAAACCAATGACTCAATGACTTTCAGCTCTATCCATTTGAGAAAATATAGCCCAATGCCCAAAACCATAATGCCAAAAAGTGGTAGTCACAACTAAGATAAAATTTCTCCTATTTAACTCGCATATACTGTAATGAATTCCCATCCAATACGTGAACATTCCATTATTATAGTCATCAATGCTTCTATTTTCACCCTATGTAAGGCCAATGATAGACCTCTAAAAAACCTCTATCAACTTTTAAATCACCTACGAAAGAGATTAAACCCTCAAAGAACCACCATTTCCACCCCAACACAGTCTTACCATCTATCCTTGGTATTATCGACCCTAGCCTCCTCCTCTTAATATATACCAACATTAGCCAAGAATACGACCTCTTTATTTCTTTCCTAAAATTAATTTAAACACGTCCAACTATGAAATAAACTCAACTTAGGAAAGATTAGAGAGAGAGTATATTCCAATTTATAGGATTTGGCTTTTTTCCTTGATAAATCTTGAATTATGACTTTAGAATCACCTTCAATTTCTAGATAAGCTATTCCACATTTTAAGGCCAGCTCAATCCCAACTACCAAAGCTTGAGATTTTGCCTCATTATTTATTCCATCCAAAAGCTTCAGTGAAATAACTCTTGTTAAAGATCCACTACAATCTCTTATTATGTAATTTGCACTTGAAGCTCCTAGATTTCCCCAACAGGTTATATCAAAATTTAGTTTAAACTAGCCTAGTTGTAGAGGAGTCCAAACTTCCCCATCTCTACTTCTATTTTTTTTTCCTTATCTACCATTGACCCATTAATGGGGAGAGGAGTGATACTTTTCCATTTTGCACACATATGGATATCCTATTATGTCAAAAAATCCTTGTTTCTTCTTTAATTGTGAAGAAACCACTTTTGAAATGGCCAACTCAATCTTTTTTAAAACTACATACAAAGGACACTCTCTTTCTTCAAAAAATTGGGCATTCCTCTCTTTCCGAATTATCCAAATTAAAATTGTTGGACTACATCTCCAAAAGATATAATTTGAATGCTTGACATCACCAACTGGACAAGAAGAAAAGGCATGACAGAGTTAAAGAGGCCACACCTTAGACCAATTAAGCTTATTGCATAACCATATCTAACACCAATTAGAAAAGGAACAACTGAGAAAAATATGATCTATTCTTTCTTCCTCCTATTTACACATACAACATCTCAAAGGCCCTATAAAAACCATTTTTTTGAGTCTATCTTGTGTTAAATATGACTTTGGACCACCAACCAAGTGAAGGCCATAACTTTTTACAACCCTTTTTTGCCCTAGCACAACAAATTAGAACAAGCCAAATTATCATCCACCACTTCAACCATCTGATAACCAATTTTTACTGTATAAGTACCTATTTTTGTGCCAATCTAATGCAATCGGTCTTATTTATTATTTAAAAAGACTTTCCTCTAAACAAGGCTTTCTTCCAAAGCCCTTACTTCAACCTATATAATTAGAAGTTTAGTGAAGCTTTTCCAATTACAACTAGGTCTCAACACATTATGACAAAATTTAAATAATCAGCCATCTTAGATCCCCAAAGATCTTGTAAAAAAACCTTTAATTTTTACCCCTTCAAATATTTTTGCAAGAGGGTGATGCCCATTCTAGGAATCTTTCCAAAAATCTTCTTTCTTTCCATTATTTATCATCCACAAAACATGTTGGGAGATTATTGAACTACATTTAAGCAAAAATTTCCATACATGGGAGCCTTTGGGTGGATTATCCATTGACATAATACTCTCTAGAGTCTTAGACCCAAAGTATTTAGCATGTAGCAATTTACATCATAGACTATCTGAATTAGTCACCATCATCCAAACCAATTTAGTCCTAAGGGATAAACTCTGAATTTATTTAATTCCCGCTCATCCTCTTTGTTTTCTCTTAAAAACCATTTCCCATTTCATCAATGGAATATTTTTATTTTCACTATTCCCTTGCCAAATAAAATCTTTCATAATTTTATTTAGATTTTTAATAACTTGTTCAGGGGGATGCAACACAAAAATAATAACGAGGAAGAGCGCTTAAGACTGTCTTGATTAGAGTTATTCTTATAGCCAAAGAGAGCCACTTATCTTTCCAAGAAATTAGCCAAGCTTTGAATTTATCAATCAACTATTTCCATAAACAAGCTTTACCTACCCCCATAAATAAAGGCACCCCTAGATATTTTCTAAGAAGCTTACTAATTTTTAAACCTAAAACTCTAGCCAGATTCTTTTGTTCCAACTTATCACAATGGACAAAATAAATTTTAGATTTACCTTCATTCACCCTTTGATCTGAGGCTTCTTCATGTTTTTTCAAGATCCATTTTAACTCCTTATCTTCCTCTATCATGACCTTACCAAAAAGGAACATATCATCTACAAATTGATGATGAGTAAGACTGTCCATATTACCCACTACTTGAATCCCTGCCACGGACTTTTTCCTATCCAACCGCTCTACTCAATGCTTGACCCATCAAAATAAAAAGCAATAGGGAAAGGGGATCTTGTTGTCTTAAACCTCAAGATATCTCAAAAAATCCTATCAAACTACCATTTATCAAAACATAAAATCTGAGACCTAAAACACAACTAAAAACCCAATCACACTAGTCAGTCCTAAAGCCAAACTTCCTAACAATATTAAACAAAAACCTTTAATTCACCTGATCATATGCTTTACTGATATCAAGCTTCACCAAAATACCTTTTTTATGATTATGTTAGAGGGAATAAATGATCTAAAGAACCACTATAATCCCTTCTTGAATATTTCTACCAGGAACAAACCTAGCTTGTTCTTTAGAAATCAACATTTTCAATAAAGGTTTGAGTCTATTAGCTATGGATTTAGAAATAATCTTATACATCGTATTACACAAAGCCATAGGCCTAAGATCACTGAAAGAGGATTGAGATTCCCATTTAGGAAATAGAGATAAAAATGTGACATTAAAATTAGGAGCTACTTTCCTTTTACTTCTAGATTCTTCCACCATTTGCCACACATCCTCACCCACAATATCCCAAAAGGATTGAAAAAAGCCACTAGGAAACCATCAGGACAAGGAGATTTATCATTTGCCATATAAAACACTACCATTTTGATTTATTATAAATAAAAAGGGACCAATAAATTTTCATTCATAGCTTCTTAAATCAAAGGGGGCACTAAAGATAAGAAAAAACTCTGTGCTTCCTAATTTTATCTATCATCTTCATTCAAGAACCTTTAAAAAAATGAACTACGTCCATCCTTATTTCCTCTAGGGATTCCAAAAGCACTCCCTAATTTGATATAATACAAGTGATCCTTGAAACCTTTCTTTTGGATCAAATTGAGAGATGAAAAAAAATGAAATTATGTCACCATATTTCAACTAGTACTCCCTAGATTTTTATTTCCAAAAAAATTCTTCCCTGAACAATAATTCTTCATATTCCTTTACTAATGAATTTTTGAGAACATAAGCTTGAGCATCTATTCCCAACCTAAACACTTGCTCATTTAGACTATGTAATTCAAATTCAAACCCCAATTTTCCCTAAAAAATATTCTTAAAGTGATCTTCATTCCATTTCCTAAGCTTGTCCTTTATGAATTGAAGCCTTTTATACATTTGATACATCATTGAACGTGGAGGCAATGGACACTGAAGACACCAATGTTGAATCAACATAAAAAGAGAAGAGTCTTCTAACCACATTAATTCAAATTTAAATGGACATTTCTTAGAGGGACTATCACATTCAATTTTCAAAGTAATCGTCAAATGCTCTGATCCTAATTGAGATAAAACCCAACTATCCACCTTCCACTTACTTTGACACCACTACAAGGAGATCAAAACTCTGTCCAAACACTTTACAATATTATCAGAACCTAACCTCCTATTATTATAGGTAAACTAACCTAATTTGGGTTCCACATCCTCCAAATTATTATTTGATACAAATAAATCAAAACCTTGAGAGGCTTGAGGACCAGATTGAACACCCCCCTTTTTTTATTTAGTATTAATAATAGTATTGAAATCACCACCCAAAATCACCACCCAAAACAATTTTATCTTTCCAAAGACTGCTCAAAACATTAGAAATTTCTATCTAAGAAAGGTATTTCATTATAACCCCCTAAGGGCCATAGATATTCAACAACAAAAACTGAATATCTAAATTGAAACTAGACAACCTACATAACTGCCAATTATTCCTTGATTCCACCAAAACTAATTTTGTATTAAAAGGAGACTAGAGAATCACCAAACCTTATGAAGCTTCCACATCTTCAACAAAGGAACCTTACCAATGCTACCAAACTGATTTCAACAAACCCTCCACTTCTTCAAAACTTAATTTAGTCTCTTGAATCATTAAAACATTTGGTTTTTCCATACTAAGAAGACACTTTAACAAATGCCTTTTATTAAGGCATTTAGACCCCTAACATTCCAAGATATAACCTTTATGATTACAAAGGAAGTAATTCCACCCCCTGCCTTACAACATCAACAAAAGCCTCCAACATTCCTTATTTGCCTCCCAAAATTTCACCTACTAATTTATCTTTTTTGGATTTCCTTCCCAATCTCATCTTTTGACCCAAATTAGGTTGGGAAAGAGAACACTAAATTTGTTTGATAGATAGCATTTCTATCGAATTTAAGTCCCCTTTAGAAGCTTCCTCCAATTCTCCTTCTAAAGCCAAAGATCTTCTTTTGAAGCAACTAACTCTCTTTCTCTCATAACTATTTACTCCTTACCAATTTTATCAATTGATTTTTTTGAATAAAAGATCTAATTTATTGTGGTTCTTGTTCAATAAAATCATAGTTCTTCAGCATCATAGCAGGTGAAATTGTTTCTATGAAACCAAATTTTTCTAGTAATTCCTCTCTTTCAACAAATTTTTGAGACCTAGTTTTCCAAGCATCCTCTCTCTCCTTCTCCTATTCCTCAGTTCACATGATTTATTCCATTCCTCTAACCTAAAGCTCTTAAATATTTTTTGGTCCCCATTTAGGCATTATAGTCAAAGATTTGGTTTGAGGAGAGATCCTACCTTTCTTTATTTTTTTTGAATGTGGCTTGATGTATAGCATTTATAACATTTGAAAGGAATTTTTTCTACATCAATCCTCTTTTTCCAAAACCTTCTTTCCATTTTGATAACAATATGTTCCAGAATTTCTTTATCCAAATCTAGACCAACTCTAACTCTAGCATAGGCTGCCCTTCCTCCTTTTAAATAAATTTAATCTACTTCCATTATAAGACCAATCAAACCAACCACGGATGCCAAACACTCTTCTCTCTTATATTCCAAGGGAAACCCATAAAAACCTATCTAGATTGGATAACTCTCTTTTCAAGCCCTCAGGGGATCAAAATTAAGGATACCTTTTTGTAACCATAATCCAACTACATTCAAAGACCAAAAATTATTATTCAAAATATTTTATTTTATTCTTGAGAATGAAAAAATACCACATAAAAACCTTTAGGCAGAAAACTTAACAAAATAGTTAAGCCCCAATTTTCATTGATCTAAATTTCAATAGCCCCTATCATAGGCCATTTTACTGTGCATATAAAAATTAGGTCACAATCTGAAAACAATTTTATTTTTCCCAAAAAATTATTCAAACCTCATTTCAAAACCCTCACTTCTCCAATCCTCATTGCATCTCCCAAAACCTCCATAGGATTATCTGTGGGAACTTCAAGATTATATACCATAGAATTTGATTTTGAAGCACAAAAAAATTCCTTTAGATCTGCGAGGGAATCCTTCCTTCTAGAATTTAATGACTCTTTTTCTCTTTCACCCTTCTAAAAAATAGGAACTTGACTCCCCAATAATTTTTCTTTCTAGCTAAGCCCTAATTTGCTTGATTTATCTTCTTCACTCCATAACTCTCTCTTCTTCAATAACTACTACCAAAAATTTCTTTCGATATTTTTTCTCATGATTTCTTGCTACTTTCACTCTTGAGACTACTGGCTTGAAATGTTGTTGTTTATTAATCCCTAATTGTGTTGTTATGTCCTTCCCCTAAATCCTTTATCACTCATCTTTCTCCTTCTCCTTCTCCTTCTCCTTCTCCTTCTCCTTATTTTGCTACCAATATGATTCTTATTTTTTATTTTAAAAGTTTGGGTAACGTGATTTTTGAAATAGACCCAAAATTATAGGCATTTTTATAACTAGAATGCCCAAACCAGTGGTGAATAGATCCCTATCCATGGACTATAGACTTGCCTCATCATATTAAACATAGGTTTCAAGCCACATGTCGAACCCCATTGCATTAAACACCAAGTCGGTAGCCTATTGCATTTTGGATACTTTTCACGAATAACCCATTATAGCTTAGTGTGGGAATGATGATAAAGTGATCATCATAGGTAATAGAACCTGAGACCTGCCACTTATAACACTCAACTCACTCATCATTAGGATATCATCATCGGGTTAATATTAAAAAGTCTATTAATAATATAATTTTTCTAATTAAGTTACTATTTTTTGGTAAGATTTTAATTATGTATATTTAACTTATTTTAGTATAATTTTTTTATGAATAATTATTAGTTTAATAATTAAATATTTAATATTTTTGTAGTTTATATTTTAATGATATACAATAGTATTTATTAATAAGGAAGTACTATGAATGTAGTTCACCACTTTAGACATCTCACCTTCTAACCTCTTTCCCATTAATAATTAATTAGTACATATATATCTATTTAAAAAATGCCAAGAGATATCAATCTCAACGTGCCTATCTTAGATTTGTCATATACCAAATTCATTAATGACTCTACTACCTTCTCCACAAAGTTTGTGTCAATAGATGGCCCAAATATAGATGCACCACTATATTTGGCTCTAAAAAAATGGAATAAAAAATAGTTCCAACTCTAGTGTATGTCCAAGATATCACAAATTTTCTATCTTCTCTAATCAATAAGAAAATTTTCTATATCATGGTCGAATGGATGTCAAATTTAAGGTTGAATTTACCATATGATGGTCAACTAGATGTTATATTTAAAGTTGGAAAATTTTATTGACATCTCATACCATTGGGCTTCAACTCCACTACCACCCCTTGTCATTACTATAGGTTAAACCTATTAGCATAATAAATAGAAAACACAATCTACAAAACTCAAAATAATGTTAACCTTGAGATATATTAAATATGTTTATCTAGAAATTTCTGAGAGATATCAATTTTGAGGATCATATCTTGGAATTATCACACACAACATTGATTAATGGCTCTATTATCTTCTCTAAAAATTTATTGCTTGCATGTGATGGATGGCCTCAATCTAGTTGCACCACTACATCAGACTTCAAAAACACTTTTAGAGAAAAAATAATAAGCTTATTTCTCCACCACATGGTAAATTTTAGTGGCCCATATAGAAATGAACTTAGGTTGTTTTTGGTGAATTTATAAGTATGTGTTTTTCAAGTTTGGTGAAAGTTATTGGATGATGTTTAGGCATATAGGCAAATGGACATGTGAAACGTAACTTACTGTAAATGGTATGTTGATGTGTGACTATATAGAAAACTCACAGACATATGGTAGCAATTTTCTTGGATGATAGGCCTTTAATGTTGAGTGATAAAAATTCCATCACACGATAACCACAATGTCAAATGATAGGTATGTTATCATTTGACAACTATATTATCACTCGATAATGTTGTTGTCACTTGACAACATTATTGTCGCTTGATAATAATGTTGTCACTTGGTAAAATTTATCTCAACATCATTGCTATTGCTTGATAACATAGGTGTCACTCAATAACATAGCTATCATATGACATCATATTTTTCCTATGATAGTTACACTATCAAATGACAACTTCACTTCCAAATGACATCTATGCTATCTGACAAGTGACAATGTTGTAGGTAAGTGGAAACTATGTTGGCGAATGACACAAACATCTCCAGATGGTATCTATGTCGATATGATTTGGAAATTTAGTCATCAAATGATTATATATTACATATAATGATAAGTGAGCTCTTATTGACTTTCAATGAAGTGGTGAATTATATTTATATGCATGAAATTTATTTTAAACAGTAAGTGAGCTAACCTAGAAAAATAACTTACACCCAAATAATTCAGGCAAATCCACATTGTTCACCACCTAATAAAATAACCAAATGCCAATTTTTAAAACCAAAATATTCATGAATTAACAAAGAATAGCCACTAAAATTTACCCTACTCCACTATATGCCCAAGATATCATAATTTTTGGGCCACTTTATCCAAGTAAGAAGAAAAGATTTTGTATGATGATCCAATAGATGTCAAATGTAAAGTTAAAATTACATTATGATGATTAAATAGATGTAATTTTTTAGGTCAACCATTTTTATTGACCTCTCACACCATTACACTATAACTCCACTATCACCATAGCTACCATTGTAATTTATCTATATGTTTACCCTAATTCTAGTTTTAATCAAAATTGGATGATAAAATTAAACTAATGAATATATCTAACATGTATGGTAGTAAAGTACAAAAATAAAATGTAATCTAGTGTCTAAATTAGAAACAAATCTCAATTATATCATACCAATGATAATTGTAATGGAAATGAGAGTAAATGATCTAAAATGATCATAAATTGATTGATTCTAGGAATTAAACCTGAGATGTGATCATGCAAACAATTTTATGCCCTTGTGTAGAGTCTAAGTTGCTTGGGTAGACTTGATACCTATAATTGATTGACAAATTTGAATTGGTCATACTTATCACCAAGACAGATTTGGGCATTAATTCTTTCTATGGTTGTTGAGTCTATCTTACATAGATTTTATGGATTTGTGCTCTTTTGGGTTGCTTCATTATCTGATAATGCTCTATTATATATGTTTACATTCACTACATAGAACCTCTAATTTTATTATTTGTTTTGTTTTAGTATTTTTTTGTTCATTTTTATTAATAAATAAAATTACTAAAAATAAAAATTATGATATAGGGTTTTAAAGGGATACCTGTGATGGAGGTTGTGCACTATTGATCCAACAAAGTGGGAACTCCTTTTTAGCTAGGAAGGATTACCTGCACATAAGATATAACTTGGATAAGATTGGATTAAGAAGATAGATGACTGGATTGCTTGATGCTAGATCAGTTCCAATAAGTGGTACACTTCCTTAGGAGGATGTCAGTCCATTATTTTATGCAATCAAGAAAAAATGTAATAATAGAAATTAAAACAAATCATTTGATAATATAGATGTGATACTAAAATGAAATGGATTAATATATTGTATATATGTTATCAAATTGTTCATTCCAATAAGCTATAACTGCATCTTCTTATTCTTGTATTACTTCTAATTATTCAGTGACTGCTTCTACAGTAGGGGCAAAGATAATTACACAAAATCCTAGATAAAAGGAAATATCATTCTAATTTGCAAAGAGTGGGTGAGGGACTATAGATAAATCATATATTGAAATCAAATCATATATAACACTAGAAAATGTCATCTACAAACAAAGATTCATGAGTTTAAGAGAAAAAATAGTTAATTGAAATTAATTTAGATTATTAAACTAGCTTCAGATTACAGACAAAAAGTAGAATCATAGGGATCAATTTTGATTATCTCAAAATCATTATCAATTATACTAATCAATGATAATTCATGTGATGAATCATCATTGGTCCTAACAATGGGGAAATAAATATCAAGTTGGGGCCTGAAGGTGGGATTTAAGTGATTCTAAATGGCTTTAGGAATAGCTAATGATACTCTAACCAGATTAAGGACAATAAATAAAGCATAACCAAATAATACAAGAATTATAATATATTCAAATGAATAATATACTTACCTCTAAAATGCTTCCACTATTATAGATAATTATCACGTTGATTCAACTGTTCTTAAGATTTGAATGAGTGAGGATGGATTGAGACAAGTATGTCATTCTTCCATAGGTATTCTAGGGCATTTTCTCCAGCATTCCAGTGTATGAATTCAAGATCCTTATATTTGAGGGTGATATAAGTTTAAATTGGCATCGATCCTAATATAATCGATGATGATTGTGAGGATCAGTGTCGATCTAGTCTAAGTTTACCAATTTTATTCAAACAAATCTAATCCATGGGGTTAAACATAGTCCTAAGTTATTTTAAATGAAGTCTAAGTAGGGAGAGGTTATTAAGAGGTTAAAAATAACTTAATTCTAATAAATTTGGGATATTTGAATAGATTTAGGGAGGGCTAATTAGATAAAATTAGTTACCTAGGTAAAAAGTAATTAGTAAGACTAATTACGTGAAGTAAGATAGTAATTAGTAAAACTAAATTAAATAACATAAAAAGGATGGAGAAGTGATAAGATGCATATATTCATACTAATATAATAGTATAAATTTGTATTGTCTACATTTGCCCCTTTTTATTGAGTGGTTCATGATAAACTGTTGTGAAACAAAAAGTAGGATGGGTCAAATGCCTTAGGTTTATGTGAAGAGGTATACCCCCTCAAATTGAGAGATGACAAAGGATGATAAGGTAGAGATGGGTTTGAAATTGAGCTAGTAATGGATAAAGTATATAGAAAATGAGACTCTAAGACATAAGGATAAGCATGAAGTACAATGTCACACTAACAAGATATAGGATATCTAAATAGGAATGCCCCAAGGCAAACAAGAAATAGACTATCATAACTACAAACATATAGACTCAATTAAAGGAATTCAAGAGGGAAAAGGCTAGGATGGGTTGACCAAAGCATTCAATGTTCTTGGTATGTGTGCACTACCTAGAAACATTTTCTCTCAAGATGAGGTACACTTTCAGGATCCATAGGGGATAGCTGTTAAAATGAATGTAGACTTCTCAAAAGCTATAAGACCAACATGGGGTCTATGTCCACAAGCCAATAATGTTGGGTAACATAGAATAGGATAGATGTAACAAAAGATAACTTAAGTGGCCTTGGGATAAGAATATTAATATGAAAAAATATTTATAAAAAGTGCAAGGAATAAGCCAAAATAGACATAATCGACATCAATCTAATGGATCAATATTGATTCTTAAAAATTGGAGTCAATCACAAAATAATTGACATCGATCTAAAAGGGATATAAATAGTATGCCTAATGCAGTGGGAACTCATTTGGGATTTGAAACTTTGTGTGTAAGAGATAAAATTTGATGCTTATCTACATGTTTTAGTGAAGTATGTAAGATGGAGGCTAGAAGGAGCGATCAACAACGACGATGACGATCACACGATGAGGTAGGGGTAATTTTTTTATTTCTCATTTTATTTTATTTTGGATTTTTTAAGGTATTTTTTATATTTTATATATTTTTGCATTCTCTATAAATCACAGGGGTTGGTATTGATCTATAGTGATTCGATACCGATTCCTTAGATGATTGACCATCAATTAGATACAAAATGAGGATGATCAAGTGATAATTAATGTTAATCCCCTAAGGGTCGATGTTGATTTGTAGGTAGAGAAAAATTAGAATAGAGAGTTATTGGTTTAGAAAACTAAATAAACTTAAGGGTTCATGGGATTATGGGCATGCATACTGCTTACCATGTGGGATCGAGTGCCACCATTATTGGAGTGGCTTTGAGAGTTAATAGGAGATGCAGATTGGGAACATATAAAGGTTATAGGATTAGGTAGTAATGTGCCACTATTGTTGAGTGCATAGAGATCAAAGTCTACTAGTGGAACTATTAGAGTGATGGGATTTAGCTAAAAGGACCTTTTGGCTGCCTACTAGAGAGATGAACCTAACACTAGAGGATATATATAGGATATTACAATTGTCGGTGATATTATTCTAGTAGATGAGAGAGGATGAGAAACAACATTGACATGTTTGTATGGAGATGATGCTACATATGTTTCCTTCATAGTAGGAGGATTTAGCTTTGAGGTGTTATATGATTAAGACCACGATGGGAGATAAGTGATCACCATGAGGATGTTGGCTATCTCTTCTTATGTGTTGCCTGATTTAGGTGGGGGGAGATTTACATGGAGTTTTATAGGGGTACTATCAGATATGTGGGAGCATCATACCATGTTTATATGGGCTTTGACACTTCTATAACAGATATATAAAGAGCTATGGGGTTGGAGGACACAATGATGATTTGGGTTGGATATGACCTTTGTATTACAGTGTTGGGAATATCAACATATAAGAGTAGTACAACCACCAGTCCTACCATGGATGGGATGACACCAATTTGTATTTAGTGTGGGTTTTCTATGATGAAGAGATGAATTTTCCCATCCACATGGGGATGGAAGAGTACAAGATTTAGATTATTATCGATAGGTTTTAGAGGAAATAAAGGAGGGTGAGGTGGTGTGGAGCCCATATTTTATATTTCCAGCATGGTCAGAGATGGATAGCAAGTTGATGGTGGGGTAGTATGCGAGGTGGTTGTGAGGGAAATGCATAGATCATTTAGAGTTATTTTATTTTGGGAATGTACAAAGATAGTTTGGGTTGATTTAGGATATACCCAAGGCACCATAGGTATATAGGAGAGATGAATCTAAGGGGTAGTTGTCAGAGCCACAAGTGATAAATATTGATATTTGGTAGAGAAGGAGCTAGAAGGGGTGGATGTGGATGATGTCAGGGTGTTAGATGTATAGTTTTTATGGTAGATGGACTAGTTGGGAAGAGGATATGAGAGAGTTATATGGCATTGATGGGAGGAAGGAAATGTAGAGATCATGGATGTGGAAAAGAGAGGATGAGATGGGAAGGGAGATATAGACATACAAATAGTGATAGAAGAGAGGGATAAGTTATAGTCATAGTGCCATGTTTTATAGGCATGATTATCTAGAGTTTAATTTGAGTGGGATCACTTATAGGATAACATTACCGAGTTTCATGGGTAATGTGATTCATTAAAGGTGAGTTATGATGAGGTGTGTCAAGCTCGAGATAAATACTATGACCAGTGTGAGAGACTTTGAGTACTAGCAAGGGATGTAGGAGGAGCTGTATCAAGATCTATCATAGGAGAGGGATATAGGGTAAGAGGATGGGGCCATTGGGTACTATTAGTATGAAAGGGTACTAGGATATTATGGTAGAGCTATGGTATTATGAGCATATTGTTATAGAGTAGCTATCAGAGGTTCCCAGATATGCCACCCATATAGCCACATAGTGTCAGACTCCATGACAGACACATAATTTTATAGCTAATGTGGGGAGCATACCATGAAGGAGAGATGAGAGAGATGGAGGAGGAGATGGAGGTGAGTATGGAGGCAAAAAAGGGTGTAGAGTGAGTATTCACCCAAGCCAACTCTAATTTATAGAGTAGCCATATCTATGGCTTTATTTTATGGATTAACTTTATATATATTATATATCATGACATTATTATGATGTATATTTGAGCTTCTGTATATATACACATGAGTTTTATGTGCCCTATATTTATTATATGGTTTTGTGTCATTTGATTATGGATCTAGATTACTAAGATTATGTTTATATGGTATCTGAGTTTATTTATGTGATATATCATGGTTTATATGGATTATGGTTTTTTAGATCATGTAATGTAGTTTTAAATTGTAATCTTGCTTATGGATTTATATTTATGTGTTCTAATGGATTTATTATTGATCATGGATTTTAAATTATGCAATAATTTCTTGAGCATATGATTTTATGATGTATTTGGTTATGGATTTTATATAACATGGATGGTATTTACATGGTTTTTATTTTGATTGTACTAATTAGATTATGTGGGACATCATGGATTGGGTTTTTATGTCATGGTTGATTATGGATTTAGATTATGATATGGTTTTTATGTAATTAAATGTTTGTAAATAATGGTAACTTAGCATCCATCAAAAAAGTAGTGGACAAAAATGTAGCTGTTGAAAACATAGTAAAGATAAAACATAGAAAGGAAAAAATGTAGAGAGGATAAAAAGATCATAAGAAAAAAACATAGTAAAGGATGCATTCACACCGAAGATGACATAACTTTCAAATAAAGGTCTAAACTCATGAAATCAAATTTTCTTCTATTATTTTGCTTGTAAATTTGGTACATTTCTTTTCCAACATGAAATTTTAACTACTATCACCAAAATGAACTAGACAACAAATAAACAATGTGATAATCACTAAAATGTCCTAATTATGCTATTCTCAACATTTTTACGACATTACCAAGACCACTACATTTTTTCCTTATTATGTTTTGTCCTTGTGATGTTTTTGTTAGACTTTTTTATTGCTATGTTTTTGTCTACTACGTTATCACATAGAACCAACTTAGCATCCATAAAAAAAGTAGTGGACAAAAATGTAGCAGTTGAAAATGTGGTGAAGATAAAACATAGAAAAGAAAAAATTTAATGAGGATAAAACATCATAAGAACAAAACATAGTAAAGGATGGGCTCACAGAGAAGATGACACAACTTTCAAATAAAAGTCCAAACTCATGAAATCACATTTTCCTCTATTATTTTGATTGTAAATTTGGTGCATTACTTTTTCACCATGAAATGTTAACTACTATCACCAAAATGAACTAGACAACAAATAAACAATGTGATAATCACTAAAATGTCCTAATTATGCTATTCGTAACATTTTTGTGACATTACTAAGACCACTACATTTTTTCCTTGTTATGTTTTGTCCTTGTGATGTTTTTGTCATACTACATTTTTTTCATACTATATTTTTACCACTATGTTTTTGTATGCTACGTTATCACAGAAATCTGGTAACTTATGATGAAATAATTTTTGTATTAACTTATCAAGGATGTATGATTCATAATTTTCTTGGACCCTAACCAATGATAGGCCTCATATTACTTTCGCATATGCATCCTTTTATCCAATATTTATGAGAATCCTTAACAATCGCATGTCAACTGAATTCATAATTCTTTAGCTTTAAAAGAGGATTTTCATGTTTTTAAGGAATGGGGGAAAAAATTTATTCTCCAATAATACCTATCTTTTTTTGTGTTTCTAATCTTTTAAGCGAAATTTAAGCTAATCCATGTATATATGTAGACTGATGAATGCAGGAAAGTCTACAAATTTATGAAATTTGATCAATGCAGGAAGCTTTCACGAGATATAATTTTGATTTTATATATTTTTAAAGGGTATGATTTTAATATAGAAACTGATCAATGTGGGAAGTTTCTTAAAATGTAGGCATACAACCATCCTTCAAGAGAGTGGTCTAGATGTTTATATGTATGCATTATAGTATGTTACCCTTCAAGGGATCAATCTATTATTTTGATCTTTTTCTTAATGAGATTAGTTTGCAACTTTAATATTTTTCTTGATTTTGTATCCCAAATTAACCTTTTTGGCATGGATTAGATTTAAGGCAATCTAGGGTTTTTTCATAAACCAAGCCACATAACAAGATAATAATCTATTCCTTTCAAATAACTTTTAAGGTGAAAGACTTTTTAGGAAAATAATGATTTGGAACTTTGCCCTATTTTTAGCAGAGCTAATCCATGAGAACATGCTATGAACAAAGCTCAAGTGTCCATATTTAAGGATAAAATAGATATACTATTATAAATTCACATGATTCTTTATCATTATTCAATATGTTTAGAGATAGGGGATAAAATTTTAAGAGAACTTATGTTAACTAGAGTTTGTAATAGGTATTATTAATAGTAAAAAATGACGTAGATGCAAATTCATTAAGAGGTTCATGTTCTATTTTCCCATCAAGGGAGGCCAAGAGGTATGCCCCAAATCCATATTTATGAGTGATAATATAGGTTCCAAGCCAATTCGGGGAAAATTTTCACTCATTTAATTATTTCCATATTTGTGACATGTTGATTTTCTTTAAGGACAATGTCATCAATATTAAATTTGCATTCTTTTAAATGTTGATTATATGCATGTTTTATCCATTCTTGATACATATGAAGGTGATCAAGATCCATGGATCGATACTCATCTAAAATTTCCAGATGTGCTAATCATATTGATGATAATCCTCTTCATAAATAATGTCCTTGAGTGAGATCCAAAGAGAAAGAATTTGAACTTCTAGGGAGAGAACAACTTTGGTACCATAGATCAAAGAAAAAGGGGTAGCACCTATAGGGGTTTGAATACTAGCTCGATAAGCCCATAAATTAAAAGGTATGTGAATATGTCAATTCTTTTCTAACCTCATTGAAAAGTTTAGGTACCATATTGATAATAATTTTGTTGTATGCCTTGGCTTGTCCATTGGTTTATGGATAATAAGGTGATGAGAAGCTTAACTTAATGTTAAAGGAATCACACAAATTTTGGACTTGATTATTTTTAGAAATATTTCCCATTATCTGTAATGATTTTGTGTGGGACACCAAAATGACATATGATATAATGATTAATGAAATCAACAATCTTATCTACCTTGGTCAAAATAAGGGGAATAGCCTCCACACATTTAGTAAAATATTCAATGGCAATAATGATAAAACTATGTTGCTGGGAATATTTAGGATTGATCTTCCCTATAAGGTCTAATCCCCATTGCGAAGAGTGGCCAAAAGTCTTTGGCTACCTATAATTCATGACTAGTGACATGGGATAAGTTGGAATGTTATTTTCACTTCATGAATTTCTTGATATATTAACAACAATCATGATTCAAAGTAGGCCAATACTAACCTATTCACACAATCTTCTTGGCAATAGGTTAAACTGCTAAAATGGTTGGTACATATTCCATAATGTGTTTATCTGATTATGCAAGATTTAATTTAGAACTCTAGAGATAATAGAGGAGAATACCATGAAACCCTTGATTATAAATCACACCCCCCAGTATTATATATTGGGTATTTTACTACTGAAAAGCATGCTTAGTGTTTTTGGATAAGTCTGAAGGAATGATACCTTTAGACAAATAATCAAATATATGTGTGTACCACATATCAATATTTTATTCTACAATATGGATAGAAGGAAAATAAACTTTGATATATGAAAATTTATTGACCTTATGGATAATAATTGATAATTTATATTCTTGAGAGGAAGATGGGATAAAGGAAGCCAAAAAAGCCATGATATCATCAAACATGTTGGTTGACTGAGGAGTGGTATGGATGACATAGTGGTTGAGGGTGGATAATAATTTTTTTGATAACATTTTATACCTCTGGAGGATATTATTATTTCACTAATATATGTCAATTATTTGATTGAATACAAATTGGGAGTCCCCAAAAATATGAAGTGACTTAATACCTAGAGCCAAAGTTATTTGGAGACCCATTATTAGGGCTTCATATTATACCATATTATTAGTATGGTCAAAATCAAGTTTGAAGGATAGGTGTATAGGAATACCTTCTAGTAGTATTATAATAATACCTACTCCCATACACATTTTCATTTAGATCTATCAAAGAATGACATCATCTAATATTTGAGATCTCCTTGGGAGGTGGAGGCTATAGATTCATTAAGAAATTCAAAAGTAGATGGTATATTATTAGCAAGGGGTGCCTCAGCTAATTGATCAAAAATTATCTACCCCTTAATTAAATTTTGGTTAAGTAATTTGAGATCAAACTCTATGAGAAGCATAAACCATCTTACCATTTGTTGATTTTTGATAGGGTTTTGAATGCATGAACTTAAGGGGATTAGTATTGGTAACCACATAGGTTTTGTGATTAAATAAATAGTGGTGAAGTTTATAAGCTATGAATACTTAGGCCAAACATAATTTTTCAATATGCATATAATGAGTCTCATACTCAACCAAAGTGTGACTTATATAATAAATTGCTTATTCTTTATGTTGTTCATCTCGATGGGTAAGCATGGCACCTAAAGCATGGTCCATAGATAAGATATAAAAGTAAAAAGGTTTATCCTCTCTTGGTAGAATAAGGACAAGGGGAGATAAGAGATACTTTTTATGCATATCAAAGGCTAATTGATAAATTTGAATCCCATACAAATTGGGTCTCTTTTGAGAAGGTGATATAATGGTTAACATCAGTCAGATAATTTTGAAATAAAGTGGAAAATAGGTTTCACTTTACCTTGTAAACTATGAATCTACCTGAGGTTTGAGGGAGGTGGAATATCAATAATTGATTTAATTTTTACAAGATTAATGTCAATTCCTAAAATGGAAATGATAAAACCCAAAATCTTTCCTTATAAAACCCCAAAGACACACTTTTTGGGGTTAAGACGAACCTGATATTTGACTAAACAAGGAAAGATTATCTAAAGGATAGATATGTGATATTTATGATACTTGGACTTATTGAGGAGATAATCCACATAATCTTAAATGATTTTATGAATTTATTCATGGAAAATATAGGTCATGGCATGATGGGAAGTTTCTCTTGCATTTTTTAAACTAAAAGGCATAACCCTATAACAAAAAGGCCCCCATGGAGTAATAAAAGAGGGTTTATATTAATATTCTAGATGATAAGGATCTGTTTATAGCCAAAAAATCCATCCACGAGTGACAAAATTTCATGTCCTACAATGATATCCATGAGCTGGTCAATATTAGGAAGGGGAAATCATCTTTTGAACAAGTAATGTTAAATCATGAAAGTTAGTACAAAGGCACAGTCCCCCTATGGGTTTTGTGATAAGTATTAAGTTAGATACCCATTGAATATAATTTATGGGTTAGATAAAGTTAATAGATAACAACCACTATAATTCTTCTTTAAAAAAAAACACTATGTGAGGATGCATTTTTTGAAGTTTTTGATTTACTAGTTTAGCTTCAGAAATGGTGATAATGTTATGGATGACTATATCAGAATCTATTCCTAACATATCACTATAATACCAATAAAATTATTGGCTATGATTAGTAAGGGATGTTTTGAAATCTTGGTGTTCTTGAGAATCTAAGGATTGGCTAACTTTGATGTTTGACAAGACTTCAAGTGTTCCTATGTTAATGTCAATTGTGACCTCATCTAAATGATTAGGAGAATAAAATGCCATGATATTATTTAGATATAAATATCATGCCCCTAAATATGTTAAATATAGTCATCATCTTCACACTTCATCACATGGAATAAGGAGGAATATTCATCTATTAGGTCAAGAAAAGTTAGGGGACGGTGTAGGGATTTTTCATTGTTTTGATAAGTTAGTGGTTCCAAGTGAATGGTGATAATAAAAAAACAATTAGGTGGGATGGAAATGTTGTCATTGGTTATGGTAGGAAAATTGAGTGGGGATGAGGGTGCTTTGTCATCTATGTTTATAGAAATACTAGATGGCAAAGGAGTTTTCTTGAAACTAAGGCCACGTTTTTCATGTGGTTTTCTAAGGTCATTTATCATAAATTCATGAGGTCATTGTTCATAACATCCTAGGCCAAAACCTTTCCAAGAAAATATTGTAGATAGGTTTGTATTAAGTGTGGTTTGTCGAGAAAGGAAAAGTTAGATGAGAATGGTTTGGTACGTGTTTGACTTTCCCCTTATAAAGAGGATTGGTCAATTCCTCTATAGATTAAGTGTGTTTGGAGGTAGGGGGATGAAGGGGATAATATATCCTAGGTTGGGTTGGTAAGTACACTATTGGCTAGGGCATCCATATTCCTGAGGGGTTGATAAGGTGCTAAGAGTTAAAAACTGATACTCCCCTATAGAGAGTTACTAGAATGCCAAGTCAAAGGAGTTTTCATCAGGGATACAAGATGAGGGTATTGTACAACTAGATGATGTTTCCCCAAAAAATAATGGGCTCAAGCTATTTAGGGGGATCAAGACATCATTAAGTTTATAAGTCAAGTTGCACATCTTGTACAGATGTGGGTCTTTTGGGATGACATGGATCTTATCTTCATATTAATATTTAAGGCATCAATGTAAGTAGAGGGGACACAATGCATAACACATATCCAAGGATGTCCTAGTAGGATGTTATATTGAAATTCTCCCTCTATCACATAAAATAACTTTGAGAGGGTACATATACCTACTTGGATGGGGAGGATGATTGTACCTAATGTGGGGGGTAACAATATCACTAAAGGATCATAAGACAACTGGAGATTGAGCCACGATAGTTTTTGGTAACTAGAGTTACCTGAAAGCATGTGAGGAGATGATATTTATATTGGCTCCATTGTTAATCATAAATCTTTTGATCTATGTTTGATTAACTTAGACAATGATAAATAATGGTGGGTCCTGGTCATCGGGTTATAATAAGGATCTTTTGGAATCATGAAATGTGATAGATGATAACTTTTGCAAGGATATAATGAAGGCCGATAGAGGTTGAGGTTCATCTGATTATAACTAGGTGTCATGCAAGGCTTCTATAATAGCTTCATGATGTTATAAATAATTTTTTATAAGTTTGTATAAAGACATTTTGATGAGAAGTTAGTAGAGTTATTTTAGAACCAATATTTGTATCAACTCTGAGGGATTATTACTCTATAATTTACCTAGAATAGAAACTTTGGGTTTTGGAATAGGTGATGTAGATTGTCTACAACAGAATTAGAGGATTTTGTAATAGACACATGGATTTGTTTTGGGATTTTGGGTTTTATGACCTTGTGTTTGGGATTGGGTGGCTATGTGTATTGCATCTATTTGAAACACTAGTTTTTTTGTTGTGTTTCTGGATTCATCTAAGTCTAGAGATTCTAAGAGGGTTTGATACTAATTTTCATCAAAGGTTCTCTCTTCCCTTTTTGAAACTCATTCTGACCCTTTTGGTAATGTACTAGTTCCTAGAGTGGTCGTGAATCTAGTGGTTTGATTATGAGGATAATCAAGATGAAACTATTCCCATAATGTATCATCTTCTAATAATAAATCTTGGATTATAGCTTTAAAAGCATTAAAAATTTAGGTATTGTACCCCAATATTCTATGGTAAGTGCATTTCTTATTTTCTTGATACCATGTCAGTTTTTGAGTATGGGGGTTAACAAGCTTTATAGGTGGTAGTTTGATAAGGGAGGTTCAAAGGCGTTGATCAAGAATCTTGTTATAAGACCCCATAAAATATATTCGCTAGGTTTTTCACCTTTTGATTTATTGTCATGTGGGCTACATTCACTTTCATGCCTTGATTTATTACATTGATTATTTTAATGTTTCCAACATAGGGTATTTTATGTTTGGAATAAGACCTTATACCAAGATTATGAAGGTAATAAGGATTTAAGGGATTGCGTATTAGCATTAATATTGTGGAAATATATTTTTACACTAGTGTCTATTTCTTAGAGGAGGATTCCATAATGGTGGTTTTTAGCCTTACAAAGGGATAAGGTCCCAATAAGGATGTTTTAGTTTGAGCTGGTGGTATAACCATTTTCCCTTTTTGACCTATGCCATAAGTGATAGGCATATCCTCTTTAGGGATCTCAATTCTTATCAGTGAAAGTTGTAACGATTTACCTCATGGTGCCCCAAGGGATTTGTCTCCACTTCTCTAAACATTTTCCCTATTTTCCCCTTTTAAAGGATTTGGCTCGGTCTTAGCTTTAAGGGAAGCTAGTTTTAGAGTTGGTTGATGTAAGGTAGCAAACATCTCAAGAGGGAGTGATCATGTTACATAAAGGTTATATAGTGACTAAAGGAGTAGTGTGTGTATTTTATATGATATCTAAACAATTATCCCCCTTGATATCCTTTATTTTCAATGGGTTGCCTTAAATAAGCTTAGGTAACATTTCTTCAGGATGATCCCAAATAATGAGATCAAGAAAAATTGAGTGGATATTAGGAATAGATCTAACCAGTTCAGATGGTTCAAAAATATCTCCTGTAAGAAGACTGGGATCCTTGTTATTTCAGAAGGTGATTCAAAAGCATTATCAACTTATTTAGGTAAAAATTGATCATGGATTATGTTCATTACATGGGTTCTATGATCCAAGGTGCTTCCTACATTTGTTTGTAGAGAATTCGATGTAGAATGATGGTTGGGGAATATTTCATAAAGATATCAATGGATTGATTATGAGGAGAATTAGGATTACCCAACTATAATTCCCCTTGGTCGATAAGGTTTTAAACCAAACCTTTGAATTACTAACATTTATTGACCCCATGACTAGGTACATGATGATAAGCATAGAAGTTACTTTCCTTTCACTAACTAGACTTGGGGTGAGAATCATCGAGGGTTCTAATCAGAGGAAGCTCAATAATGGAATATTTTAGGATTTTATCTAAAACAAAAGCATATGACTCCCATAAGGGTATGTATTTTTGAGGGGAAATCATGTTAAAGGTTTTTTTGGTTCTGTTTAGGAGGTAGAAGGTTTGGATTGGTTCGTTGTTTGTGGAGGTGATGATTTTAAGATAATAACATTTATTGTGTCTTTAGTTTTGGAATTGTTAGTCCCTTTGGAGGGGTTGGGTTTGAATTTATTATTATGTAACTTAACTTTTCCTTCCTCTAAGGCTTGAACTTCTAGTTTATGGGCCATGGTAAAGGCTTCATCAAAAGTTTTAAATGATTGAAATTGTAGTGATGATGAGATATGCTTAGTGCATGATCTTGAAAATAACTCAATTAATTTAGGCTGAGGAATGGAGAAGCTTAATTTAATTATAAGGCCTCACCACCTAGATACAAAGTTTACAATGGATTCATCATAAAATTTTCTAACAGCGTATAGGTCAGTTGTGGTTACTTACCTTGTGATATTAATGGAGAAGTGTTCTAAGAATATTTGAGCCAATTTCCCAAAAGAAAACAAGGAGTATTGAGGGATAGATTTGTACCAATCTAAGGTTGGTCCAGATAATGACATGGGAAACATGCTTAAAAAGAGAACATCATTATGAGCTATAAGGTAACAAGCACGTCTAAACACCCTAATGTGTTGTTGGGGATCTTCTTTGTTTTGAAATTTCATAAATTTGGGAAGTTCCCACTATGAGGAATATGGCCTAATTGGGATGACAAGATTAATAAGTTCATTGAAAACTTGCTCATACGTGAGTATATTTTTATGTTCGAAGGTAGAATCTTATAGATTTTCCATCATATTCATAAGGATATTCATGAGGTCAACATGGATATTGTATTAAGGCATACCCCCTAAGACATTTTTTGGTGAATGTTGATAGGTGGGGAATGGAGTGGGAAATGATTGTGAAATGGGATAACCAATATAAGTAGTCATGATAGGTTGAGATGTAAACACATACTGTGGGATTTTAAAGGGTATGTTTTTTGTGGGGAGGAGTGAAGGTAGTGGTCATAAGGGGTTGTGAGGGAACTAGGTATTGAGTAGTCAATGGGACATATTATTGAAGAGGCCAACTTAGAGGAACTTGTTGTGAAGGTTGGGTTTGAGGATTCAAAATTATGCTTGTTTGTATAGGTGGGAGAGTCATAGGGATTGAGACCACTAAATTCTGGGGTGAAGTAGTGTGTGGTGGAGTAAGTTGGGTTATAGTAACATTTTGGGTTTGGGTAATGATAAGAGAAGGGTAACTAGATACTAATGGTGGTGGATTATCTAGAGGTTGCATTACATTGGTATCAAAACCCATTGGAGGTGGATTATTAGAAGAGGGAACCATGGATGCAATAGTCACTTAAGGTCCCTCTAGGTGCATACCATACAAAAACCCAAAATATTGGATTCGAGGGGAAATAGGAATTTGTATGGATCGAGTAATAATATAATGATTGAGGAAAATTGGATTACTATCCAATATACTAGTGAAGTCTAGGTCTTCTTGTGTATAAAATTGGGTAACGCCTTCCCACATAGATTTAAGAGAGGTAGGAGGACTTGGTGTGTTCTCCATGGATGAGGATGAGGTATGAGATTTAATTTGTTTCAGTGATTGTTGCCACATTAGAACCATGTAACACTAAAAAAGAAACAAAGAATGAAATGCAAAGACACACAATTCTTTTTTATTATCTCATTTTAGTGAAAGAAAACACAAACTCTATTAAATGTACTTCAAGATTTTTACTTTTTAATAAACTCAATTTATAATGTGATGGGAAGATGGGTTAATGAAGGTAATAAGAAATAACAGTCTAAGACTAGTTTCAAGTTTTGTTTAAAGGAACCTCTATATATGTAAAGGTACATTGAGGCCTGATTCTGTGTTGGAAGTATGTGGCTTGTTATTGGGGCCTACCCCCTCACTTCACACACCATGGCAATAAGGGTGTCAGGTGCTTTTCCTTTATAATTATTTGCTAAAATTTTATATTCAACTGGTACATCAAGTCAATTTTCCCCTTGGTGATGAAATCCAAGTAGGTCCACCTACGTAGAAAATGTTTTGATGCTTGTTTTTAAGATTACCATGGTTTGGTTGTGTGTGAAAGAGTGTGACTATCATTTTGTATTAATCCACATAAATTAATCTATGTGGATTATCTAAAAAATTAGGGGGATGAGTGCAATTCTTTTAGACTTTAAAAAGGAAAGCAAGAATTTTTTATTTTCTTTCTTTTTTGAAAGCAAACACACAATCAAGAAAATTAACAAATGATTTCGCAATGAAACACAAGAAGAAGAATGAGACCTACGGTTCCCACTAGGTATGCTAGAATGTTTTTGTAATTTTTTTTTATTTTTATTAATAAATAAACTCAATAAAAATATAAATTATGATATAGGGTTTTAAAGGGATACATGTGATGGAGGTTATGCAATATTGATCCAGTGAAGTGGGAACTCCTTTTTGGCTAGGAAAGATTACCTGCACATAAGAGATAACTTAGAAAAGATTGGATTAATAAGATAGATGAGTGGACTCCCTGATGCTAGATTAGTTTTAAGAAGTGGTACACTTCCTTAAGAGGATGTCAGACCACTTTTTTATGTAATTAAGCGTAAAATGCAATAATAAAAATTACAACAAAACATATGATAATATAGATGTGATACTAAAATGAAATGGATTAATCTATTGCATAGATGTTATCAAATTATTCATTTCAATAATCTATAATTGAATCTTCTTGTTCCTATATTACTTCTAATTATTCAGTGACTGATTCTCGAGTAGAGGCAAAGACAATTGCACAAAGTCTTATCTCAAAGGCAATATCACTCTAATTCGCAAAGAGTGGGTGAGGGACTATGAGTAAATCATAGATGGAAACCACTATTAGTATAGGTTTTTTCCCACCTAGTGGTTTTTGATACACATCTTTTTAGCTTACTTAGGTTAATTAAGTCATTAAAGGTTATTTACCTTTAAGTGGGTTCTAATTATGAGTTAGTATTTTACCTTTTTAGTGACCTAATCTCACCCTATATGTACTTTCTTTTTTTATTAAAGTGGCTAATGCAAATAATTCATTTATGAAATTTTCTTATTTTTGGATCTCTCGTTCTACCTCTACAAGAATTTGGCATTCATCATGTGGCTGCTATTTAGATATCTTGGAAAAATCTATCATGGTACTAGAGCTTTCCTAATAGCGTCATGTGTTTATCTCCTTTAGTAAGATATTCATGCATTCACCTTGCTATTTTTTCATACTGTATGGCTGCCATTTTTGACTTTGGAGGAATTGTCTGAAAACTACCTCAAAACTCATGTCAAAAGGCCTTTGATGAAAAAGGCATTTGCATATATTTTGTGGGTTTTTTGAGATCTAAAATGGGTTGCTTTTATATTTTTGAGAAAGTTCATGGATTTTTCTAGAAATTAATTTATTTGATCTGATCAGAGATCTATACGGATGAAGTAATCAAGCCTACAAACCTTGAAAATTTGCCTACAAACCAAATCAAGTTCTTAGAGGGCCATTACTTATTGCACAAACCAAATCAGGTTTTTAGAGGGCAATTAATTGATTCTAGACCAAATCAGGTTTTTGAAGTGGTATAACTTATAAACAAAATTAGGTTTTCAACATTACTTTACTTCCAATTCGTGAAGTTAAGTAAAGCTGTCCAAGAAACCTGAATTATACTACTTGGAAGTAATCAGGCTTCTCCAGGGCAACTACTTGGAAGTAATCATGATTCAACAAGGTCATTATTGATCCCTAAATTTACTTTTCAAAGACCAATTTGGGCTTTCCAGGGTTTACTCATTACTTTTTTTAGTTTCAAGTACCCCGAAGTAGTCATTGTTCAAGAACCTGATCAACACTATAAGAACAATTTAAGTTTTGGAAGTAGTCTTACTGAATTTGAAGCTTGAATTAAAGTAGTTGAAAGAACCTGATTTACTTTGGCTAGACCCATTCGGGTTTTCAAAGGTTGACAGCTTATTATTTTTTTAAGTTGAAGCAGTTGGAAAACCTAAAGTTGAAGCATTTGGATAACCCAAAGTTGAATTAGTTGGAAAACCTGAAGTAAAGTAGTGTTGGAGACTCACATGACGTTCAAGAGGGCATCAAATTTTAGGTGAAAGGTGATGAAGAAATAGATTAAAGTTTTTGCCATTTTTGGATGAAAAAACACAAGTAAATATTTCCATTTTTGGATAAAAAAACACAAGTAAATATTTCCATTTTTGGAAAGGGTCCAGGAATATGTAGGAGTAAGAACTTGCAAGTGCCATAAATTTCAATCCGTAGCTCCATTTTAGGTGATGTTTTTTTATGAAAGTGCATAGTTTTTTAAAATATACACATTGGTGGTATTGTTTTGGAATTTTTTAACATCCATTTTTTTTCATGATATAATGGATTAATTCTCACTTCATCTTTATTATACTCTCTATTGGATTCATTACCAGTTAAATATGATGTCCCTCTAGTTCCTTGTACTTATTCAACTACTGTTAAAGATGATTTTTTGATTAAATCCAAAGTCTATACGAGCATGCTTGTATTTGAAAAATTCAAGGGGTGTCATTGATAATAGTTCTAAGGGGGTATTGTGTTGTGATGTGCATTATTTCTTTTTATACATTCTTCTTTACTTACTATAATAATCTTTACTTCTACACTATGGTTTCACTCTCTATTAGTTTGCTTACACCATTTAATTATCATGAATGGAAACTGAGAATGGAAATCATCTTACAATCTAAGGGTTACCATCAAATTATAATAGGCATTAAGATTGAACCTACTAATGCTGGAGTAAAAATCAAATGGTTTAACCATTGTGACAAAGTCCATGGAATACCATGTCTCTCAATCTCCCTAGATCTACTCTTTCACATTAAATCTACCAAAACACCTACTGAAGTGTAGACCACACTGTTCAAGCTCTTTGGAGTGCAGGATGTGATGAGAAGACATGAGCTAGAAAATGAGCTCATCAGATTAAGCCTAGATGACTTCGACACTCTTCAAGATTTTTTCACCAAGTTCAAAATTTTGAGATTATAGTTAAAAGCATGTATAATTGACAATAAATATAAATAATTTTTTCTATGAACACTCTCTAAACTAGGTCCTAAATATTCTATATTTATGTCCACTTTTCATGCCACTAAAAGTGCTCTTGACACTACATGGAAGATGCCTTCTTTAGATACCTTTGTTGCCGACCTAATTCACAAGTAAGATAAGTTGATATAGATGATCACAATAAATTCATCTAAATCTCATACAATGCTTGCTAAGACATTTAAGGATTCTAACAATAAAGAGAGAAAGCAAAGCAAGAAAAATGTTAAGGATGAAAATCTTTTGACCTCCAAATCAAACAATGTGACCTCTTCTTCCAGTCATAAGCCTAAGAAAGATTAGATCAAATGTGGGAATTGCTTAGGAAATCATGATGAGAGTAAATGCTTTAGGAAAAAAATTGGCCACCTTACTTTCCTTACTCAGAACAACATAGGTGTTCCAGATTTTGTCAAACCATCTTCATCAACCCATGAATCCACTAAGGCAAATGAAGCTGGCAAAGAAAAGGCAAAAGAGAATAACAAGGGGAAGCATAATGATAAATCCTTAATTGTAGTTATGCCTCCAAATCATCCTACATGGGTTATTGACTTTGGTGCTTCACATCACATGGCCTCTTCACAGATTGAGTTTAGTTCCTTAAAACTATGTGGCATGTCATCTATACAACTAGGTGACAACACTTCTAAAAAGGTTCTCAAGAGAGAGTCTATCAAATTGAGTGGTAAAACATTCAATAATGTTCTAAGTGTGCCCTCACTCTCAACTAATCTCCTATCAATCTTCCAGATCACTCACCTTGATTTGGGCATGCAATTTGAATTCACTCCAGATTGAGTGTACATCAGAGAGTTGCATAGTTATACTATTTTGGTTGTGTGAATGGTAAATCATCAGATTCAGCGATATAACTTTTAACACTTTACTCTTGACTCTCCTTAATATTCTTTAGATTATTCTTTAAACTCACTTGTACCTATTGACACTTATGAGCCTGAGCTTCTTTGTAATATTGACAGCTCTTCTTTTGTAGATGACTACAACAGTGAAGTGGACGCACCTCCACCATCTCCTTATCACCTTCTAGATATTCAAGAGTTAGTTTTTTGCCCACCTACCTTTGCTCTAATTTTAACATTATAGGGTAATGGTCTACTGATCCAAGATACATTAGACATCAAGTAGTTAATTCCATAGTTATGGAGAATTGTATAGACCTTTTTTACCTCTACTTCTATTACACCATCTTGGCATAGAGCAGTTGGGCCACCTACCTTGTATTATGTGGATCATTCCTTTCATAAGAATTACACCTTAGTTGAAGATCCATCAAGCACTTAGTAGACAAACTCATTTTTCCAAGGTAATCCACTCTTCACTGCATCTACTTCTAATTCACAGTCACTTCTAAGCATTCCTCTAGGGGACATTGGATGGCTACAGTCAATTGTAGACCTTAGTGGGGATTTTTAGCCCTTTTCTATTCTTTGCTCTCTTTTGGGGAGGATTTTTGTTCCTATAATTTTTCTCCTTTACCCTAGTTTATGGGAGTTGCATTGTATTTGGGTACCTCATTAGACCTCATTTTTAGGACCCAATTCTTCTACTCACCTAAGCTATGCTTCAAGGGGTGTCAGTATAGGCTTTTTCAATTACATCAACTTCAGGTTTTATAACTACTTCAACTTAAAAAAATTAATAAGTTGTTGACCTTTAAAAACCTAAATTTTGGCAAAATATATCAACCACATTATATATAACACTTGACAATGTCATAAATAAACAGAGATTCATGATTTTAAGACCAAAAACAACTAATTGAAAATAATTTGGACTATTAAACTAGCTTCAAATTGTATAAATAAATTAAAAACATAGGGATTGATACCAATTATCTTAGAATCATTATCAATTAAACTAATCAAAGATGATTGATGTGAGGAATCATCATCGATCCTGATAGTGGGGAAAGAAAGCTCAATCTGGGGCCTAAAGGTGGGATTTAAGGGATTTTAAATGGATTTAG
This sequence comes from Torreya grandis, assembly GCA_037957365.1. NCBI lineage: Eukaryota > Viridiplantae > Streptophyta > Pinopsida > Cupressales > Taxaceae > Torreya > Torreya grandis. The sequence continues at coordinate 3,360,892 of JARHVA010000107.1, forward strand.
GAAGAGCTAATGATAATATAACCAAACTAAGGATAATATATAGAACATAACCAAATAATACATGAATTAGAATGAATAATATAATAACCTCTAAAATGCTTCCAATATTGTAGATAATTATCTCATTGATGTGGATGTTTTTAAGCTTTGAATGAGTGGGGGTGGAATAAGACAGGTATGTCATTCTTCCACAAGTATTCTAGTGTATGAATTTGGGATCCTTATACTCAAGGTTGGTCTAAGTTTAAATTGATGTCAATCCTAATAGGATCAATGATGATCATGGGAATCAGTGTTGATCCAATCTAAGTTTACCAAATTTGTTCAAACAAATCCAATTCAAGAGGTTAAATTTAGTCCTAATCTATTTTAAATGAAGTCCAACAAAGGAGAGGTCTTTAAGACATTAAAAACAACTTACTTATAATAAATTTGGGGATATTTGACTAGATTTAGGGAGGGTTAATTAGTTAAAATTAGTTACTTAGGTAAAAAGTAATTAGTAAAAATAATTACACAAAGTAAGATAATAATCAGTAAAACTAAATTAACTAATGTAAAAAAGGATGGGGAAGTGGTAAGACACATGTATTCATACTAATATAATATTGTAAATTCATAGTTTTTACATTTTTCTCTTTGACTTAGTTTGAAACTCATAAAAAATTAAAGGGCTATAGAGTTGGAGATCTACTAAGATGGCATTGTAAAATACATATCTTGCATGATAAAATAAGACCTTTATATACTAATGAGTGAGTGTAAATGGAATATCTCGAGCAAGTGGATTTGAACCCCCTCTTCATTATAAGTGATGATGTATCTATATGCAAAACTAAACCTTCTTTTGGTACAAGAGGGTGATGTGAGACCAAGATAAAAAAATCTGTCACAATTATGTAATATATGAATCAATGAAGCTCAACTTGAATTAGGAGGAATGATTAAGCTCAAGGATTTTATAGGATCTTATCTAGGCTCTTATCCATCATGGATTCTCTTGATTTAGTGTTTTTAAGATTATTAAATTACTTGATATGAATTTTTATAAAAGGGTGTTTTACTATTAGCTATGCACTTAGGCCAAATCTAGGAATGGTAATAGAAGACATTAAGGCATATGAAAAACAAAAAATAGTAGAAGGTCACAAATAAAAGGTCATGGGTAAACTAGTCGTGCTTACATGCTTGACTAAGGTAGACTCATGTGGTCTACAAGTTTGACTAGAAATAGAAGAGGGTGCTAGTCTCAGTGCACAACATGTGACATTCATCTTAGAAGGGATAATATATATTCTAATAAGTGTTAATCAATATTTTGATACTAAAGGGATGACATGAAGATTAGTGTGAGTACGGATAAGTCCTAAAATGGGTAATTAAGGACAATTAAGTCAAATATGATATGATGAGAAGAAGAGTATTGTACCAAATTTAGATGTAAGCATGTATAATTCCCCTAATTTGATGTGGTTATGCAAATTTGAGTGAATGTATATATGCATCAATGTATAAATGTAAATAATTGACCTACATATCTAAATTTACCATTATATACATTAAAATTTAATCAATAAATGTTTAACATTGTTTGACCTTGACATCTTTACCTTGCTTAGCCAACTCGCCATTCCAATAACCATTTATTTATATAATTTTTTTTAAAGTCTTGAAATTAATGATAACATCTTTCAAAATTACCTAATTTATTTATATTCATCCTTAATTAGTAGATAATTCAATGTCATTACATTTTTAGAAGCTTATGTTCATTTTGGACAAGTGTGCACTAGGCAGATAAAGACGCATTGTGCACCTATCCACGAGTGTAGACTTGTATCTTACACTCTAATGGATATTTTTTCAAATTACACACTTCCTAATGATTTTACCACATTCAATAATAGGTTAGTTATTAATAAAAAAGTCAAATATTATCCTATAATATCACATTAAGTGTCTCACTTGAAACCCCAAGTTACTATATCTAGAACTCTCTCATAAAAGAATCTATCTATTTAGAAAAGATACCTACTACAATTATGATGCAGTAATACATTTATTTTCTAAGTTAACATTATTTTCTTATAGGTTAAGGACATCTGCATTCTAATCAATTTTTCTAGATATATCTATATGATCTTCCCTAAAGGGAGAACTACATTGGACTAAGGTCTATTAGGATTTTGTAAGCAACACTCAGTAAATAAGGGGTTTTATGAGGATAGTATGACCATATCTCACATCCCCACTTTTTCCCCTAGGTATTTGATCTTGTTTGTGTACTTGTGAAACCTAGGATTTTTATTTTGCGAGTGATCCATGCATCTAAGTAGGATCTACAAAGAATCAAAAAATTTAAATGGATGTGAACCAAATAATGTTTTTAGATCTAGTGCATAAACAACATAGATAAATTTACACTAGTGGACAATGATGCATTGTGACCTTGTCTAGCTACTGCGCACTTATCCTAGAATACAATGAAGGACTATTATAAATTACCACTATGTTTAGAGATTTTTATAGGCAATTTTAGACAGTTGTAGTTAGTGAGTGAATAATGCAATTTTAATAAATCAGTTTTTAATAATATCTCTCAACTATAACCCTAGTTTCCAATTTTTTATCAATTTATAACTTTTGTAAATTCTATTTAACACTATGTTTTTACTGTAGGTTGTCTTATTTATCTTCCTAGATTAGATTTCAAGTTTAAATTTATTTATATTTAATTTAATTTTATAGTTAATTCTAAGGGTAAACAATTTTGGTGAATCCGATTTTAGAATAAAACATTGCTTGTTACTTGTTGATTTTTGTCCTTGGGTTTTTAATCTAATTATGTAAGTTATTAACATTAAAATAATACAATCCTCAACCTTGTATATTATTCATAACATAATGATTCAATTTTATTAACCTTGGAGTAATCTGAAACTAAAAAAGGTTGTCTTATCACCTCAGATAAATACCAAAATAGAGGCTCTTTATTTTGACTTCGGGTTGAATTTTGTTATCTCCTATACAAAAAATATCTCTTTTTATTTTCACTTTATTTTTCATTTTTTTTTTGTTTTAGAAATTATGTTTCAACAATTTTAAAATAATTAGCTATTATCATGAAGGTCTATGCAATGTTCTATTTACAGACAATGTGGTGTGAGGGGTTTACCGCAATCCTCAGCCATAATACATAGCTAAATATGGACTTTATTTTTCACTTACCTCATGGTATATAATAAGTGCCTAGGATATCCTTATTTACATTGATAGGAAGATATAACATTTATCTAATTTTGTAGTGCACTGATAAGTAGTTAGCCCTAGGAATTTACTCTTAACTTACCCTCAAAATTGGGTTTAATGGGTTGTGGGTATGTTATAAACCCATAGTTAGTTCTCTGAAATATTAGACCGACACTTTCCAATGAATGAGAAATTATATTTGAGAGCCTATAAATCATTTAAAAACTTTCTAGATCACCCTTTCATCCTTTTTTTTTTTTTTGCATTGTCTTCTTAAAATTATAGATTTGTTTATTGTTGACCAATTTTTGGTCCTACAAGCCAAAATTGGGCACCCCCTCCTTTTTATTTACAAAATTCATCCAATCCATGTTTTGGATAGATCATCCCTCTACTTCCTTATGCAAAATGTTCTATGCTAGACATTTTTTGAGAGAAATCCAAGTGTTTTCCTCATTTGCTTAGCCAAATGCATTTTGGGTTTGTCAAGAGCAGTTACTTCACTACAATAGACCAAATTGGGTTTTCCAAATGACTTTAATATTGAAAGTTTCATAAGTCAAGTTACTTGATAAACTTGATTTGGTCTTTATGGTGCAATTCAAACTTTTCAAACATCTTTATTTATAAAGGTTTATAAGTAAAGACACTTGGAAAACTTGATTTGGTCTTGGCAGACCAAATCAGGTTTTCCAAGTGTCTTTACTTGTCTATTTTATGAGTTGAAGTTGACACAAAAACCAAAGTAAGAGCTCATGAGAAGTATAAAATGGTATATCTAGTGAAATTTAGGTTTGTGTAGGTGTATTACTTATCAAATTTTATAAGTAAAAGCAAGTGAAGGATCCAATTTGGTCTATGCAGCTCGTCAAAGGCATGGATTTTATTTGAAGGGCACCTTGGTCAGTGGTAAGACCAAATCAAAAGTTTTGAAGGGGCATTTCAAAGCATAAATTTCCCTCTTAGAGGGCACCTTGAAAAAGATGAAGACCATTTCAAAAATCTCAAAGGGCACTTTTGGATGAAAAAACCCTTATAGAGGGCAACCAGTTGAAAAAGGAGACAAAATGCAAAGGCCCAAAGGGCATGTGCCCTTCAAGAAAATAATAAATCAAAAGAAAGATTTCCTTTAGATAAAATGTTTGAAGGAAATCCTTCAGACATTTTACCCAAAGGAAAGTGTAAAAAAAATCTTGAAATAAAGGAGTAGAGATCGTTGAGAACCTGAAGGCCTGATAAGTCAAAGACAAGCCAAGAAGAAGCCAAGGCAAAGGAGAAGTTGAAGGAAAGAGAAAAAACATGGGCAAAGACAAAGTGGAAAAGACAAAACATAAAATAGTTCCAGCTACTGATAACGACAAAGGGCAATATCAATGACCACTCAGACTAAGACAGGTGGCATGAACAACTTAGCAAAGGGAGTTAATATATTTAGGTAGAATACATCCACCAAAAACCAATAAAATAGATTGGTTTTCAAACTATAGAGACTAGAATCTTGTGTTTTCATGCTTCACCATTAATGTACATCCAAGTCAAATCTAGGTATTAAAGAGAGCATAGTTGGTCACAACAACTCAGAATGGCCTTGTCAATTGTTGGGGATTGTTTCCCATGCTTTTTCAACCCAAAGATAATAGAAATGGTGGTTTGGATAGCCTACAACATGGCTCCCATAGGCAGTTCAAAGAAAGTGATAGCAACACGTTCTTTTGGTATCTACAATAGTGTTTGACTTAGCATGGGTTTCCATTCCTAGATGTGTCAACTATCTTATTTCTAGTTCTCTATATATTTGTAACTTCTCATTTAAGAAAGGATATCTCTCAACTTGTATAGTGAAGCCCTACAAGAATTTACCTTGAATCAAAAAGAGCATTTTACTTCCATTTGAGCTTGCACTTTTGTATATGTCTATGGTTTTATCTTATGTTAAGTCATTTTATTTTCATGCTTTCATATGTCTATTCCAGCATATCTAGTGTATTATGAGTTATTCTCTTGCAGGTCAACAACAAGTGTCCAACTCAAAGTATAGGTGTATGTGAATAGGTTGTCCATAGTGTGTCTTAGAACACCTCTAGTAGCTCTTCCTCCCTATATCTCTATAGGATCCCTTGTTGAAACACTGATGTAGGAAAGGTTCTCATTTGAATGAAGTGTATGCTTACTTATCTCTAGTGTAAAGTGTATTTCGAAGATGAGTAGACCAACCATTTTGGTGCATCACCACTTAAGTTTATGTTCTAATTTTAGTATTTCTCTCCCTTTTCATCCCCCCCATTATTAATAGTAGGAAATCTAGGGCCTCAAGGTGCATCAAGGGGAGATAGCCCCTAATCTAGAGATTCATCCCTCACATTTTCCACCCACATCAAGAAGTATGTCTCCATTGTGTCACACAGATGAAGAGAGTTGATCCTCCCTTCAGAGGGTGCAATCCACTACATCAATAGTTTTTTTCACACTCGATGGGACATCTTGTCTAAGAGGCTGAATAATTCTTGGTGTGTTCTTTAACAAATCAGCCTTTGGAGGCATTTAATCAACACCAATGGTGACTCCAAAGATACATTATCTAGTTGAGCAGCCCAAGTGATCCTTTGAAGAGATTTGGTAGTATGTTTCTTTATGAAGTTGCATGGTTACATACAGTTATGAGTTTTGCCCTTTGTAAGTTGGTGAAATATTGCAGGCTTTGCCTCTTCCTCCTCAGTTTGAGTAAGTCCATGGCCAGCCTGGCTATGATCCTTACCAGCCTTGTGTTGATCCTTACTAGATCCAATATGACCAATTTAAGCCCTATCATGAGCTATATTAGTCTTAAGCCCAATCTTCTCAATGTATTACTTCTCCTACTCAACCTAATCCTTTTGCCAATCAGCCCATTTCCACCTTCAAACAAGCACTATTGGGGTATGAAAGATATGTATTGGAGATTGACACTAGAAGGGGATGTGGCCAACAAATTCTTGATCATTTCATCCATCAAGTGAGAAATACATTAGAGTTGGTCAAGAGTGAATGGACTCCTATTGAAAGATCTAATTAACAAAGGCTTACAAATGAGATGTTGGATGTGAGTGGTTTGATTGCATCTTTGGAAGAGCATCTGAGTATTCATGATAGGCATCATTACCAATTCTATCAACCTACATACCCACTGCCCTAAGTTCCATATCAGCCATATGCAGCCCCTACTCATGAGCCAAGTCAAGCCTATCAAAGTCCTTTCCCCAATCATGTTGAGGAGATTTTTAAAATAGAAAATCTTATGTTTAAGGCCAATCTTAGGCAAATTGATTTGAAAAATATTCACATGTGGTAGTCTATGTTGGCAGTAAGGGAAATGGAATCCAAGCCCTCACTACCCTCTCACATTGCAACCCCATCACCCCAAAAGGATACTTCTAGTCCTAAGATCATGAGTTGTATTAAAGTAGTTGAGTCATGGAGTAGCAAGGAGGAGAAGGGCATTGTTCAAGAGTGTGAAGTATAAAATGAGGCTAGTCCTTCTTAAGTCCCTCTCACCCGTCCTCAAGAATCTTCTTGTACTCCATGGTGCCTTCATGCACTCCCCATTTCCATGATGATTATTATGAGATCTAAGAAAGACTCTTTTAATAAAATCTAGTTGAGAAAATTAAGGAATTAGAGGCAAAGGTGAGATTGCTTAGTGCAAGAGAGATGGAAGTTTCAAACCTTAGAGAGGAGTCTATGCCAAAAGACACCCCTTCTACCAATCCTCAAGATAATTTTGATATTGATGAAGTGTTGGTCAAGTGGAGAGAATAAAATCAAGTGATTTTGGCCTAAGGTCTTCCCTCATTTTCTCATGATCTTTCAAAAATATCCCATACTTTCCATTCCTAACCTGAATTTGACAATCCTTGTGTTCCACCTCCTTGCCTGGTAAATGAATAATGTTTCTCGTGTTGAGGAATCCATCTTGAGGGAAGAAAGTGAAGGGGAGTATGCTCAGTTCATGATTGATCATGGAGACTTCATGAATGTAGATGAGGAGGAGATCACCATCGGTACCCCTCTTGGTGAACAAGAGGACAAGTCATAAGCTTTTGCCTCTATCTCTGATGAGGAAGATATAATCATTGAATCTTTTCTCACTTTACAAGATGTCATGGAGAAGCATGGATAGATTCTTGATCATTCTTTGAATGATTTGTTTGAAGTCATTGGGGAAGGTTACACTCTTCTTCAAGGAGGCTATGAGCTAGCTAAGGGTGGAAAAGGCAACATTGGGACTCAAATAAGTATTCAAAGGGGAAACAAGCTTTTATATTTATCCTTTCAAGAGGTGGGAGAATCTAAAGATGATACTTTTGAAGTCATCAAGGAGGGATATCACCTTCTAGAAGGAACCCATCAGCTCTGGAAGGATGAAGAAGAATCATGTGGGCCTAAAGATTTTAAGGAACATGAGGAACATAAAACCAATCCTCTTGGAGATATGCCTAATAAAGAGATACAAGTTGACCATGAGAAAAAAAGTGGGCAAAAACATGAAATCTTTGAATGTGTGTAAAAGGAATATGTCTTCATTTGAGACCTATTCAAAGATGACCTCTTTGAGACTAGACAAGTGAAGTGCCAAGGAAGAGGCCTGATATACAAAGTATTCAATTCAAAGAGAAGCATGCTTGTCACTTTGTTTCATCTCATCTTGAAAGTGACTTAAGAACTTTTCCCTGTGATCTAAGAGGAAGAAGAACATATTTGGTTAGCTTTATATAGTAGTTTGTATTTTGTTAGGTTGTCTTTTGTTTTCCCTAAGTGTTGTTATGCATGTGTGTAGTGTTTTTAGCCTTTGTTTGTGTTTTTCCCTTGTTGTTTGGGGTAAAATATTTGTTGGTTCATAGGTCCTTACAAGGTTGTTGTTAACTTCTCCAAGATGTATCCTGACTCCATACCCAATAGACTTTAAGGCTACCAGTCTTCTTTAACATAGTAGGCATTTTCCCCTTGTGCGTCACTAAATGTGTTGATCATTTTTTTGTACTACAAGCCAAAATTGGGCACCCCCTCCTTCTTCTTTGCAAAATTCATCTAATCCATGTTTGTGCTAGATCATCCCTCTACTGTCTTATGCAAAATGTTCTCTACTAGACCTTTCTTAAGAAAATGCCAAGTATTTTCCTCATTTTCTTAGCCAAGTGTAGTTTGAGTTTGTCAAGAGTAGTTATTGCACCTACAGCAAACCAAATTGGGTTTTCCAAATGACTTTACTTGTGAAATTTTCATATGTCAAGTTACTTGATAAACCTAATTTGGTCCTTACAGTGTAATTCAGACTTTGTAAACATCTTTATTTATAAAGGTTTATAAGGAAAGACACTTGTAAAACTTGATTTGGTCTTGGCAGACCAAATCAAGTTTTCCAAGTGTCTTTACCTATTTATTTTATGAGTTAAAGTTGATGCAAAACTAGAAGTAAGAGCTCATGAGAATTTTAAAATGGTCTATCTAGTGTAATTCAGGTTTGTGCAAGTGTATTATTTGTTGGATTTTATAAGTAAAAGAAAGTGAAGGATTTGATTTGGTCTATGCAGCTCACCAAAGGCATGGATTTTCTTTGGAGGGAACCTTAGTCAGTATTAGGACCAAATCAAAAATTATAATATGGAATTTCAAGGCATAAATTACCCTTGTAGAGGGTACCTTGAGAAAGATGAAGACCATTTCAGGAAGCCCAAAGGGCATTTTTGGATGAAAGAAACCCTTGTGGAGGGTAACCAAATGAATAAGGAGACAAATTACAAAGGCCTAAAGGGCATTTGCCCTTTGAGAAAAGAATCAATCAAAAGAAAGAATTATTTCAGATAAAATGTTTGAAGGAATTCCTTCAAATGTTTTTCCTGAAGGAAAGCATGGCAAAAAGCCTAAAACAAAGGAGTAGAGACTATCGAGAACCTGAAGGCCCGATAAGTCAAATACAAGCCAAGAAAAAGCTAAGGTAAGGAGAAAAAGAGACAAAACATGGGCAAAGACAAAGTGGAAAAGACAAAACTCGAAATAGTTCTAATTGTTGACAAAGATAAAGGGCAAAATCAATGACCACTCAGACTGAGATAGGTGGCATGAACAACTTAGTAAAGGGATTTAATACATTTAGGTAGAATATATCTATCAAAAACTAATAAAATAGACTGGTTTTCAAACTATAGAGACCAACATCTCATGTTTTCATGCTCCACCATTAACATTCATCCAAGTTGCGTCTAGGTATTAAAGAGAGAATAATTGGTCACAACAACTTGAAATGGCCTTGTCAGTTTTTGGGGATGGTCTCCCATGCTTTTGTAGCCCAAGGATAGTAGAAAAAGTGTTTTGGACAACCTACAACATGGCTCCCATAGGTAGTTTGAATAAAGTGATAATAACATGATCTTTTGGTCTCTATAGAAGTGTTTAACTTAGCATGGGTTTCCATTCCTAGATTTGTTAGCTATCTTGTTTCTAGTTCTCTATATATTTATAACTTCTCATTTAAGAAAGGATATCCTCAACTTATATGGTGAAGCCCTATATAAATTTACCTTGAATCAAAAAGAGAAATTTACCTCCATTTGATCTTGCACTTTTGTATATGTCTATGGTTTTATATTATGTTAAGTCATTTTATTTTCATGCTTTCATAAGTTTATTCCATCATATCTAGTGTATTTTGAGTTATTCTCTTGTAGGTTAACAAGAAGTGTCCAGCTCAGATTATATGTACATGTGAATAGGTTGTCCATAGTGTGTCTTATAACACCTCTAGTAGCTCTTCCTCCTTTTATCTCCATAGGATCCCCTATTGAAAAACTAATGTAGGAAAGGTTCTCATTTGAATGAAGTGTATGCTTACTTGTCTCTAGTGTAAAGTGTATGTCAAAGCTGAGTAGACCAACCATTTTGGTGTATCACCACTTTAGTTTAGGTTTTGATTTAATTATTTATCTTCCTTTTCATCCCCCCCATTGTTAGTAGTAGGAAATCCAGGGCCTCAAAGTGCATCAAGGGGAGTTATCCCCTAATATAGAGATTCATCCCTCACATTTTCCACCCATAGAAAGAGGGATGTCTCCATTGTGTCGCATGGATGAAAAGCGCTGAGCTTCCCTTCAGAGGGTGTAATCCACCATGTCAATGCTTATTTTATTTTTGTATCATTATGGGTTAAACAAATAAATCTATACTTCATATTTGACATTAGATCACGGAATTTATTATTACATATCATATTATGTTTCAGTATGTTAGTAATTATGTGAAAGAATGGTTTAAAATGTATCTAATCAATAAAATGAATTATCTAATGAGGATATTTATGATCTTTTTACTTCCTACTATTTTCTTATTTCCTTCTCACAATTTTCTCCTAAACTTGTCCCTTATTTAGGTCATGGAAAATATCAATTTATCTTGGGACAATAAATCTCTTTCACTATAGCTAACATTGGAACTAAAGGCCTTGGTTATATTTAATAATCCACCTCTTGTGGGAAATTTCATGAGATTCCATCTCATGATATCATGCCCTTTGTTTCCACTGCTTGTTGTGTCATACAATCTAAATTACTTCCTATCATAAAAATATGTCAAATATTTTAGGCTCTACCCTTTACAATTCCTTATACTCACCCTTGGCCTAACCTTATCATATCCTCTTACATACCTCTTATTCATCCATGACTTGTCTTATAATCTCAAGTCCATGTTGTTCAACCTAGCCTTGAGTGACCTCCCTTAGCTTCTCAATCCCAAACACCTATTATCAATATTCCTCCACCTCCTATCCAAAATTCACAACAAAATTACAAACCCAAAGGGTATGGTCTCATTGAAAAATTGTATAATACACAAGCCAAGTTTTTTGTTATAGATTTATTGAAAATGGAACCTTCTTATGAACATATCATATATTTTATGTTGAGAGATACTATTATTACTATGGACACAACCAAATTCATTTGCTTATATTATGAGAACCTTAAAATACATTGATAATAGTATTTTTTTATAAAGAGGATCTACCTGCACAACACATTATTGAGTAGAACCTTCCACTCTTTCTCCATGTTCAAATTAATGAGAAGTTGATTAAGATGGTTTTATTTGATAAAAATTTTGGAATAAATCTGTATAGTTATGCCTTAATCTAAAAATTAGGTTTTAATAAGAGTAATCTTCAATTACTTGAGTAGCGTAATAATAACATTGATAATAATCCAACATCAATACTTGGAATCAACACATTAGATATATTAGAAAGACCTAAATTGGTATATATTTTATTTCAAGTTATTGCTTCTCAATTACAATATAATCTATTATTGGGATGGTCTTGGATCCATTCAATGGGGCTCCACCTTCTACAGTTTATAAGTGCATCAAGTTTCTATATGATTCACAAGAGTGTACAATTCTTGTAGATGATACACCATTTTGATATTGTAAAATCAAATAATCATATTTATAATCTCTTCAATGCACCTGAACACCCATTTCCCATTACACAAATGTACACTTATGAGGTGGGTGAATGTATTAAAGTAGATGACATTGAAAAAATGTCTCCAAGTCCTCAAAATATTGATAAGCCTCTCCAATAAAACTTTTAACAAGAGCACATCATTTTCATAACTGAAGATCCTATTGAAAATGAATACAAGAAATAATTACCTCTAGACATTTTATATAGAGCCATTACCACATTATCACTCTTGGTAAATGTACAAAGGATTCTTATTTCAAAATAAAATATTATCGTAGTAGTGATGATGAGAATACATAGGAATTAATAAAGGATCAAATCTACAAATTATATTTTAATCCCATTGGTGTAGATGACAACCTTTCCCATTCATTATTTACATCTATTGGATTCAGTGAATACAGGGTTATCTCTCCTCTACAAGACAATGGACTAAATGCATGTCAAATATGTGTAAACTCAAACAAGGAAAAATTCAAAATTATAATAAGATTTTAATCTATTCAAACAATGATTTCTTAATAAAGGAACTCCAATTTAAAGTATAAAGAACACTCTTACAAATTTGATCACCAAACACACTCCAAAGCAAATTTATTCTTATTTTGGAACCTCTCCTAGTAAATTTACTCATAAATAGAAAACAAAGTACTAATATTTTAGTTACTCCCTTACAAGAAGCAAACATGTGTAGTCTTTCTCCTCTCAAATATCTTGGATATAATACACAACACCACCTTCAATATGTAGGTACCACACATTAAATTGGATCTATTACCCTTTTGATCACTTTGGGTTCTAAATCATGTCTCACATTCTTTCATATTGATCCTAATTTAAAATAATATAATGCAAATCTTGGGAGATCATTGAAAAAATCAATGGGTGCAACATTTATTACTAATTTTGATTCCCTTACATTTCAACAAGATAGTGTAATGGTTACAATTTCCAAGGATAATATGGTAAAAATCACTCATCATACTGATAATCATACCTCATTAGAAGGATCTACTACAAATATGATTATGAATCAAAAAAATTGCATAGCTAAAGCATATTCCATTATGTGGTTTATTGGAATCTAAGGTAGGTGAATGAACTCTTTATGTAGGCATTCCATGGGATATTTCTTCTACCTAAATAATTGGTTAAACATACTTGCCTAGTACCTAATTTTACATAACTTTTTTTTTCTTACTCATCATTTGTTTTTTTATTCTTGTAAACCTAATCTACACTTATTCTAACCCTTGCTTTATATTTAAATTTTGGGGCACTTCCTCCCTTGTTTTCTTCAACCCCATTTGAACAACCCAAAACAACCATATAATTTCAATATAATCTATTTCATGGAAATTTGATTATTATTGCACATTTATGCATGCTCTAAGCTCTCATATGTACTTTCTTGCTCACATATACCTACTTTTGTAGAATTTTACATGGCCATGCTTGCCATCTTTGTAACACTACATTTACATTGGGGGAATCTCACATGCCTTCCTCCTTACCATGCTTTGCTTTGAGCACCTTCTTGAGGGTTTTTAGAATCTTCCCCCCTTCTTCCACTTTTAAATCCATATTTATTTATATTAATTTTCATATATTTATCAAATTTCAATTATGCATGCTTTCTTTTTGAAATATGTAAAAATAAAAAAACATTTTATCTTCTAAAAATATAAAACAAATTAGAATATTTACAAAAAATAAAAAATCAAAACCTATAAGCATCTACTCATGTTGTTGGATATGTCTTTTCTTATGTCATCAATATTTCTCCTTCAGTGAATAACATATTTTAAATACATAATACTTCTCAAAAGGTATTTGAGTGTGCCAATAAGATACATTTCATTATGTAAAATGGTCTTCATACCCAAAAAAGCTCTCATGTTTATAAATTTTAATATACAATCAATTTGGACAAGATCGCAGTAGGATGACAATGTCACACTATGCATATTCCCCTACTATGCACCTATTCCTGTGCATCCTCACTCTCTATTTTCAACTATAATATAGTCACAAGGACTTAATTACTTAGTTTTTTTCACACTTTACAAAATTCACATTCATATATCAATCATGTTTCAATCTAAGGCATACTTTTATAGGGACTCGATGTTGGTCAAGCCTTTCACCCAATAGCCTTGATTAGTTGGGGGCATCATGTTATTCTATATGAGCATATTATAGGTTTTATTTATCCACAGCCTCTTTTCCCTGATGAGATTTAATGAAAATACATGCTTTAATATTCCATTTTATCTTCACATATGTCTTGGTGAATTTACTACTTACTAAACTAAAACATAGCTAGATATTCTTAACATATTCTAGCTTCATTTTTTGTATGTTGTTGTCATATGCTTATTTAAATTTCATGATATGATTCAAAATTATTTTCTTGTTGTATGTAGCCATTGGCCTTGTGTCTGTTCAATAGACATCTTACTTGTATGACAAAATCATGCCTTGTGTGTGTGGCATTTGGGCATTATATGCTTTTGTGACATTTTAATGTCCCTTGTTTTTAGATCCTTTGGGCTCAATGTGTGACATTATGAAAAAAAATTATACTCTTTATGGCATATTACATGTCCCTTTTATGCAGCCTTTAGGCCTTCTTGTGTGAAAATTGTCTAGGTTTGATTATATATTTATTATTTAGATACTATGGTTCCATGATTATTATCATGCACTATTATGTATCTACTTATCTATCTATGGTTCCATGATATGCATCATGCACATATTATATATTTCCTTCAATGCATCAACACTTCAACATACTATGTTTACAATGCTTTAGCAATAATAGAAAGTTTTACATGCTTCATCCATTACAACAATGTTATATCAAAACTTACATGATGCAAGGAAAAATACAAATTTTTCAAGTGCTTCAATGTTACATCTATAATAGTTCAATAACAAATTCAATATATGCAAATGCTATTAAATGATTATATATCTTTCAAAAATTCTCTCACTTTTTATTTTGAGACAAGTGATTTGTAGGAAAATTCCCTCATATTAAAAAGGGGGAATCATAATGGGATTTTAAAAATAATAAATTATAAAATATGACACTTTACAATGTGTAAAAATCAAAATTTTCAGATTGTGGGGCATTTGGCTTGCTTATGTAGTCCACTCTTACAACTACTTGAGCACAAAAATACTTGTGTGAATATGGTTACAACACTTAATTTTTTTTTTAAAATATCACATTTGGCACTCTATACAGTACAAAGGGCATGATATACATTCATGACCAAGCTACTACCTTGGAAAAATTCATCTTTTTCTCTTTTTGTTTATTCAAAAATCTAGTATTAATCAAAAATTTACAATTCAAATCTAGATCCATCTATAGTAGTGTGATTCATCTTTTTATAAGTGAATCACATTTGAGCTTAGTGATGCTCCATGTCTTGGTTTCACTTTAATAAGCCATGTACTAGTTTCCACCTCTTCTCTTTTAGTTCATCAAGTGGGCCACATGACAACTTAGTGATGCTAAGTGTTTTGGTTTCACTTTAGTGAACCACTATGTTGGTTCCCATCTATTCACACATTATAGAGTACTCTATGAGGGTTAGAGCATATATCTTTACAACTTAAGCATTTACATTGTTTTTTCAAATTGAAATTTGATCAATCTCAATTCAACACTTATCCACATGCCTCAACAATGGGATATGCATATCTCCATGACAAAGCAAAGTGTGCATACACACTTAGGTATCACATTTCATTTACTCTAGTAATTTATTCATCACTAGAATAAATGGGGTGAGGAAGGGGGAAGGGGGGAATGTAGACACTAAAATTTCATCAATAATTGCTTGAAAATATTTATCCTTGACATACATTACCTTGCTTGGCCAACTCACCATTCTAATAACCATTTATCTATATAAAAGCTTTAAAATTATTATAATTTTTAATAATATCTTCCCAACTTCCCCAATTTATTATTATTCATTCCTAATCAATAGATAATTCACTATCACTTTAGTTTTAGAAACCTTTTTCCATTCTAGACAAGTGTGCATTAGGCATAGATAGACACACTATGCACCTATCCACTAGTGTAGACTTGTCTCTACACTCTAACGACTAGTTTTTAAAAATGACATGTTTATTAAATGTTTTCTCACATGTGAAAATAGGTCAGTTATCAAAAAAATTCAAAGATTATCTTATAATAGCACATCAAGTGTCTCACTTGAAACCCTCAATTACTCTATCTAGCACTCTCTTTCAAAATCAATTTTAAAAACATCTATCTATTTATCAAAGAGCCTTATTAAAATTATTATATAATAATATAATCATTAGCAAAGTTAACTTTGTTTTCTTACAGGTTGAGGAAATCTATTTTCAAGCATTCTAATAAAATTTTCTAGTTAACTATATATGATTCACCTAAAGGGATAACTAAATTGACCTAAGGTACATAGGATATGTTGCAAAACTCAATCAACAAGGGGTTTTCTAAGGAAGCTCAACCATATCCCACATCCCTAGTTTCTCCTCCCCATGCATTTGATCTTGTTTGTGTATATTTTTAGGCTAGGGTTTTATTTTACTAATTGATTTATGCATCCAAGTAAGATCCATGCAAAATCAAAAAATATTCAAATAGAGGTGAACCAACTCAGATTTTTAGATCCATCACATAGTAAACAATAAAAAGTCACACTAGTGGAAAACAACACATTATGACCTTATCTGGCTACTTTACACTTGTCCCATAATACAACAAGGCACATTTTTTAAATTAACACCATGTTTGCATGTTTTTATAATAAATTTTAGATGATCACAATCAATGAGTGAAAAATGAAATTT
>JARHVA010000107.1:3382500-3550000 GCA_037957365.1 Torreya grandis
TTTGGCTTGGCTTGGAATCAATTTGGCATGGTAACACTAGTTTGCATGAAGCTTTTGGAATCAATCCTGCATTATAACTTTGCACAAAATAAGCTTAAAAATTATGTTCATGGCCTCTCTATTTATAGATTTTCAAGAATGACCATAATCAACCATGACTATCCATCTCAATATTGAGATGTGTGGTCATGGATTAATTAATTTATGTAATTAAAATACATAATTATCCTCATCATGACTTTGGAATAAGGGACATTAATGGGGCATGGGTGGTAATAAAGAGGCATGGGAGACCCATAATCCTGATATTTGTGGCATTTATGGCCTAGGGATGTCTTCCCAAGAAATAAGGTCACCTGATGATGTAGACATTCAATATTCATTTTTAAAAACAAATTTTTAACAAGTTTCCATGGAATTATTAATTAGGCCTTGATTTAGATTAATTAGCTCTTAAACATGATTAAGTACTTTGTGCACAAATTACTCAAATTGATCAGAATGCCAATAGGTCCAAATTTTGACTAGATTGGAATTGGAAGTCAATGTTAGATGAATTAGATCCATTATACCATTTAGGATGTTGCCAACATAAGATAAATATGCATATTTCCCATATAATAAATTTGATAGAAAAGAGCAATCCAGAACACCCAGGTGTAAAATTGACATTTTGACTCGAAATGATTTGATCAAAATTAGCTAGCCCATAAATTGCATTTTCCCATCTAATGACACTCTAGCCAAAATTATCACTTGAATATATAAATGTCAACTCATTTAATGTTCTTTAGTGTTTTTAGGCCAAATTGTGCATTTTGGTGGAAATTGGTCAAAAGCTTGATTAGAGGTCATCGGTGGCCAAATTTATGTGTCTATGGTTTTCCCCTAATTGGGAAGGCATTGCAAGTTACAAGCATAATAATGTCTTCTCAAAGAATGAAAAATTCATGTATGCCTATAATTGCAACAATGATAAACTAACTATATGATGGTTTACCACCTTGAGGGAATAGTTAGCACAAGTAGGTTAGTAAACGGTCCCTTGATAAGAAGCGAAATGAGGTGACCAAAGAAAGGAAAGATGATGGGGTAAAAACACAATGATTTTTAAAAAGTAGTCAAAATCATTAAGAATACAAGTGGGATGGTGTATAATGGTTTGCCCAAAGATAGTTATAAGCATTGTACCCCGAAAGTGGAAATGTGGTATGATAACATAATGACTTGCCCAAATGTGGTTATAATCATTGAGAAGATGGAACTACCCCAATTAGGATAGAAAAACAAGATAAAAACATGCCCTTATAGGGGCAAAAAATGTAAAATGGTGAGAACACAATGATTTGCTTAAAGGTGGTTATAATCATTGAGAAATGCAGGCGGGATGGTGTACAATGATTTGCCCATAGGAGGTTATAATCATTGGACCTCGATTATGGTAATCATGATAAAATTGGTCGAGGATGATGATAAGTTAACACAGAGGGTAATGATGAATTAGAATAACCTACTAGTAGGGAGATGCTCATCTAAACTAATAAAGGTTAAAATTCTTTTGTGGTTAATTACTCTGTTTGGGATGTGATTGGGATTGAATCAGGATGTCAGTGTTGAAGAGATGTTGATTTTTTCATTACCAAATAGACTTCTTGAAACTAAGGTTTGTTATATCACGTGTTGGTAGGCATCATGGTATAACATCATGAGGACTTGGTCGAAATATGCATAAGGACTGACTCCCATTATTCAATACTCAATAGAAAATAATGAATCAATTATAGAAACCATGATGATAATGTAAACATATGAATATGGATGGATTAAAGTATAACTATGGGTAAGGAATCAACCAATGAACACACATAAACTAAATCAAGGAAACAGTGTTGAAAGCAAACAAATATATAAACAAACAAACAAACAAACAAACAAACAATGCAATAGAAACCATACAAACATTGCCCTTATAAAATAGGTGACAACTTAACCAAAAACATAGGGTAATAGAAGAAAAAGGAAGGGGTGGTTGAGTTATCTCCATAGGCACTAGGCAAGTGGACATTGCCTACATAGTTCCATGGATGTAATATCTAATAAAAAAACTTCAAGCCAAATGTAGTTCTCCCAAGGAATGGGAAGAATGTGATAACTGATGAAAATAAACATAATGGATGTGATAAAAGAACATAAATGGTCCTGAAAAATGGTGTGTGAGAGAAAAGGCCAAAAAAGATGGGAAAACTAAGTGACAAGTGGTTTGATTGCAACTTAATAAGGGTTCCTAGAATCCTTAAGGCAAAGAAATGGTCAATGTTTTTATTTTTTTCTAATGATTTTACAAATGTTTTTAGAATTTTTTGAAGTATCCCAACTTGATCAATAATGATGAGACACTAAATGGTTCAAGCTCATAAAATGGTGAGAGCATTGAAACTTATGTTGCTCACAAAATGATGAGAGCATTCAAACTTAGGTTGCTTGTAAAATGGTGAAAGCATTCAAACTTAGGTTACTCACAAAATGGTGAGAGCATTGTTAGGGGGTACTGAGATAACCTCAACAAGTATCAAGTTCTTCCTATAAAGTCCTAGAGTAGGACATCAAGTCACTATAGTTTTTCCCTTACAGTGAAGGAATTCGACTAGTGTAGTAGCTAATTCAAACAAAATAAGCACAAATGGTAAAAAGGCAAAGTATGGTATAGGAAGTGGCAAGTTGGTACATCAAGGCTCAACAAATAAATGTTTCCCATAGATGGCTATAACTAGAACACAATGACATAGATCCATGTTACTAATTTTACCAAAGGTGGTTATAATTAGTAGCAATATCGATGATAAGAAAGGAATAACAAATGAGGGATGTACCGACTGAAAATTTTGTCATACTGCTCTAAAATACGATCTCTGTCTGAAGTACTTGAAAAAATTGATGAAACTAATCAAATTCCTTAGTGCTAAAAATGCATAACAAATGGAAAAAAACTAAGGTCAAATAGGCTAGGCTTTAGAACACATTTGGTTGATAGATCAAGAATATAAAGTGGATACAACTAAGAGGATAGATAAGAATGATATTTGTATAAAGAAAAATAGTGATAAAATGGCATAACTGAAATGGTCCTTATAGATAATACACCCTAACACTCAAGCATAGTACCACTTAAGGTGAATAACATTCATTAGATTTAGAAGTTCATCTCTATCTGGTGTGACAATCCTATATGCTCTTGATCCATAATCTATAGTAATGATGAAGGGCCTTATCTAGTTGGGTTTGAATTTACCTTTATGCTTCTTTTCAGCCATGGTACTCTTTTAGTTTTCTTTAAGAACAAGATCACCAAGTTCAAATGTTTTATACTTAACACATTGATTATAGTGGCCTTTGAGTTGGTTCTGATATGCTTGAATATTATTTAGTACAACTATGCATTTCTCATCAAATAGGTCTAGCTCTTGCAAGTGAGTTACTTGATAGTCGTGATCATCCAGAACATGCTTGAAATATATGCATTGTGAAGGCAATTCAACCTCAATAAGAAAGATGGATTTAGTACCATAAACAAGTGAATATGGAGTGGCTCTTGTGGGGGTACAATGATTTGTACAATATGCTCAAAGGGCAAGGAATATCTATAGGTGCCAATCATGATCGACATCGTTGACAATCTTTTTAAGAATATTGATAATGGTTTTATTTGATGTTTTAGCTTGTCCATTACCTTGAGGGTAATGTGTTGTAGAAAAATATTGTGTGATGTTATATTTGATATATAGTTGTTCTACATCTTTTTTCTTGAATGATTCTCCATTATCAGATATAATTTCAGAGGGGATACCATAGTGGAAAATGAGATGGTTGAAGATGAATTTGGAAATTTGCTTTCTAGTCATGTGAGGGG
The DNA here is from genome assembly GCA_037957365.1 of Torreya grandis. Taxonomy (NCBI): domain Eukaryota; kingdom Viridiplantae; phylum Streptophyta; class Pinopsida; order Cupressales; family Taxaceae; genus Torreya; species Torreya grandis. The sequence goes on from JARHVA010000107.1 coordinate 3,386,408, forward strand.
TATAACTTCAAACCACTTAATGAAATACTCAGTGGTGGTAAGGATATGATTATGGCCATCAGATGAAGTGGGGTTGATCTTTCCAATGATTTCAATTCCTCATGTAGCAAATGGCCATGGTGTAAACATCAATTTTAGAGTTTGGGCTGGGATATAAATCAGATTAGCATGCCATTGACATTTATCACACTTCTTTACATATGTAACTACACCTGCATCCATCATGGGCTAATAATAACCAGTATGCAAAAGATTTTTGGATAGGACTACCCCACTAGAATGAGCTCGACATACTCCTTGAACTTCTCTTAATGCTAGTGTAGACTATACTGAAGTTAAATAATGAAGCATAGTTTGATCAAAACTATGACAATAAAGGGTAGATCTAGGTAGAGTATAACAAGTGAAATGATGAATAAAAGATTTGGTTTGTTTTTGAGATAGGTTAGGTGTTATAACTTGGTCATGGAGGTATTTTTAAAGGTCTGAGTACCAGATAGAATTAAGACCAACAATATCACAAATCATTGTAATGTTTAAAGGTTCATGAGCTAGTACTAACAAATTCTTGATGAAAAATTGATACTCTCTAGATTTATTTATTTGTTGAGTTATAGAGCCAATAGGAGCCATGGCATCTAAAATTTTGTTACTAACCCTTGATATGTGCTCAAATTGAATGTTGACAATTTTTTGCTTTAAGGTATCGACCATGGCTTTAGATAGAACTAAGTTGTCATTTTTAGTCTGGAAATGGTTTGTAACCTAATTGATGATTAACTAAAAATTACCATAAACCTTGATATGAGCTATATTCCATTATAGTACTTGGAAAATCCCTACAATAAGTGTTTCATATTTAGCCATGTTATTGGTACAATGAAATCTGATTCTAAATGACTTAGGGATTAGATCCCCCTATGGTGTAATAAATAAGAGGCCTGCCCTTGATCCATGTGTTGTGAATGAACAATCAAAATATAGCTTCTAGTGTTTCTTCTCAAGAGGTGTGTCAATGTTGATCATTATGGATTCATCAATAAATTGAAATATGAGTGGATCTATGTCTGTAAGGGGCACTTCAACAAGTTGATCTGTAAGAACTTGTTCCTTGATTACCTTCTGATTGACATACTCTATGTCAAACTCACTAAGAAACATGATCTATTTGGCCATTCTACCTTGTAAATCTATTTTAGATAGTAGATACATTAGTGGATCCATGTTTTAAATGACCCTGGTTTTATTATTCAACATGTAATGGCATAGTTTTTGAGCTACGAAGACCATGGCTAGACAATATTTTTCAATAGGTGCATAATTATGTTCATATGTGACCAAGGTACAACTTAGGTAGTATATAACATGATTTTTTCCATTATCATCATGTTGAGACAAGAGTGCCCCTAGGGCATTATCGGTAGCTGATAGATATAATAAGAATGACTTTCTTGACATAGGAAGTAATAAAATAGGTGGATTAACGAGATAGTCTTTAAGTTATTGGAAAGCTATTTGGTAGTGATCATCCCAGTGAAATGCAACTCCTTTATTTAGAATATGTGTAAATGGATGATACATTCTATTAATTGAGAGATGAAGTGTCATATTGATTGAGTCTTACCTTGTAAACTATGGATTTGCTTCAAATTAGTTAGTGGCAGCATCTCAGTTATAGCATAGACTTTAGCTGGATCAACTTCAATGCCTTTATGAGACACGATGAAGATAAGTAATTTGCTTGAATTTACACCAAATACACATTTATTTGGATTGAGTTTGACTTTGTGCTCCCATAATCTTTCAAATATCTTATGCAGTACTACTAGATGGTCAACCATGGTCTTGGATTTTCCTAATATGTCATCGACATAGTCTTCAAAAATATCATGCATCATATCATGGAATATGAAAGTCATGGCCCTTTTATATGTATCTCTAGCATTCTTAAGACCAAATGGCATTACCTGATAACAAAATGTTCCCCATGGAGTGGTGAATGTTGTTTTATGTTAGTCTTCTGGTGTTATTTTGATATGGTTGTATCCTGAAAAGCCATTCATGAGTGAAAGAATTTCATAACCCGTCGTGGAGTTGAAGATCATGTCAATATTAGGTAATGGAAATTCATCCTTAGGGAAAGCTTTGTTGATGTCTTAGAAATCAGTATAGATTCTAATTCTTTTAGGATTTTTGCTAACAGGTAAAATATTAGATATCCATTCTGAATAGTCAATGGATCAGATACATCCTGCTTCTAAGATTTTTTTCAAATCTTTCTTTACCAAGATAACAATGTAAGGATGCATCTTACATAGATTTTGTTTTATTGGTTTGGCATCAGGATTAACCACAAGGTGGTGTAAAACCAAGGAAGGGTCTAAAGCTATCATATTAGAATAATCCCATGTAAATATATCTACAAATTCTCTCAACAGAGCTATAAAGACTTGATGTTCCTCTTTAATGAGAGATGCACCTAATTTTATCCATTTTAGGTATGATGGAGTCCTGATGTTTACCTCTATTGTATCTTCAACTATAAGGGTTGAACCATCTTCTAGGATAGTAGGCATAGACTTAAACTATTGGACTATATTAGGGTCCTCTGTTAGGACTTACTCTTCAACATCTCCTAGGCATGATGAATCTGAGTCCCCTAATGAGAGATCTAGCCATGTGACAAAAATAGTCAAAAATTCTTGAAGAATTTGATCAAATAATTTTTGTTTTTCAAAACTAAACTCAAATCCATAGGAAAGTTTATTGTTGGTGGTCTCCTAATCTAAATTCAAAGAAGAATGAACACCCCCATCTAACGGAGCTTGAAATGGGTTTTCACCACTAGATTGGTCTTTATCTTTACTTTTTCCTTGGTTAGAAAGTGCCTCAAAGAGGTTTTCACTTGGGGACCTCAATGTTTTATTTATTTTTTTGGCTAAGGGTGTTCACTTGTTCTCCAAACTAGCCTTCAAGATCTAATGTAATTGAGAATCTTGATCTATGATCTCCCAATAGAATGTTGTCTCTAAGGCCTAAAAAGTCACAAAATGCCTCATCATTTTGAAACTCATTAGTCAACAAATTGGATTCTTTTTGGTCCCAATCTATCAGTTGGGGATAGTATAATGGCAATGGGTTGTGACAAATGATTAGGGTAAGAGTACATATGACATTGTTATCAAACATGTTAGTCTCAGCTAGGTCATCAAAGATGAGGCTATGATTAGACTCTACTTTGTTTTCAGCATCATAATCACTAGCCACCAGTGATTGAACTCAAATAAGATATGTGGGGTCACCCCCAGGTAGTTTAAATCTAATTTCATAGGGTCTTTTGTACTTAGTCATAGAAATTATCTCAATGGTTCCTTGTTAATTCAGTCTAAGGCCTCTTCCTTCATAATATTGATGCTCCATGATCTAATTGGGAATAGGATAATTTACACTTTTATAACAATTAGATTGATTATCATTGTATAACCATGATTCATCCCCTTCAAGAGGGTATAGTTTTAGGCCAGATGTTGGTACAAACATGACAGGTCCCTTATCTTTGTTCTTTTGTTGCCAATGCATGTGTGAAGTATTTTTAGGTCAACCAAAGGTCTTTGGATTCTGAGGAAGATTGGTAATATGGAAGGTATCATGGGTCACATACTCCCTTGGGCCATTATCTAAAATTATGAAATGATTAGAATCTTCAAGAGGTGACATGTGGGAAAGGGAATCTAAGTTATTAAGATCTATGCAATTATCCTGTGGAGGATCAATAAGTATGGCCTTTCCTTTATCCTGCTTAGAACTTGGATTCATGTTTTATTGGTAATTTTAGCTTTAAAACTTGGCCTCAAGATGTTTTTAGTGTTCATATGGGTGTAAATCTCCTAGAATATTCACTTCCATCCTTGAGTGGAAGAACTTGATACATTAGTGCAGTGTTGACAAGACTGCATGAATCTCATGTAACTAAGGCCTACCTAGAAGAATATTATATGACAACTCAAGATCAAGGACATGGAAAAGTGTATCATGGGTCAAAGGGCCAATGATAACTGGTAAGTTAATGGTGCCTTGTGATTCTCTTTTCTGATTATCATAGGCTTTGATAGTTATCATTTCTAGATGGAGATCTACCATTGTGTACCCAAGAAGCTTGATGAGCTTTAGAGACACTATGTTGAGGCATGATCTATTATTTATAAAGACACATTTCAATTTATACTAATTTATATAAAATTCTATGTATAATGGATTATTATAGATCAAGCTAAGGGAAGACATATCACTTTGGTTGAATGTGACTAGTTGGGCTAGAGCTAGGTGTCCAACCAAATATTGAAATTTATCAGGGGATATATCACCAATAATAGAGGATTGGGTCAAAAACTCATTCAAAATGTTCTTATGGATTTTTGACATTCACAGTAAATCTAAAATAGAAATTTGTGCTAGTGTCTTCTATAATTGTTCCACAATATCAAAATTCTTATCTTAGTCAATGGTGAATGGTTTATTTCAAGGTTGAATGGTTCATTGGATAATAGGTAAAGTGGTAGATGGTTATGGACCTGGGATAGTAATATTTGATGTTCAAGTTGTAATTACATAATCAGGATTTGATGTTGGACCATAAATGCTAACATAGATTGGGAATGTTTTGGGACAAGATAGGATAAGTCTCGATTGCTAGTGCACTTGTATGTGGCCATGTGGCAAGGATGAGTTATTGATATATGGTCAAAAAGTGGGAGTCCTAATTTTCAAGTTTTCCAGTGTGTAGTCCTAGGTCAAAAAAGGATTATCCATGTAATTTGGTTGAGTGGTATTGTTTAGTAATTGTCTAAATGAATTAGTGCTCGGTCTAAGATTAATGGAGATGGTATTAATGTTGCCTCCTACAATATGACCTACAACTCTTTTATAGTCATGCACAACTGCATGGTAGGTTTTTTGGTTATTACCATTCTGACCTTGGTTTTGTCTATTGTTCTAATGTTGTAGGTTCTATTGTTGATTCTACTGATTTTGCTAGTTCAGCCTTTGGTTTTGATACTATTGATTTTGTTGTTACACTGACTAGTGTTGTTGTTGATTTTTATGCTACTACTATGTGTTATGTTGGGGAAAGGGGTTTTGATAAATCCCAAGAGTTTAATAAGAGGTAGAATCACCATGATCCAATGTTATCTCCCCATTCTCCAACATATTCTCAATCAAATTCTTGATTTGCACACATTTTCATAGATTATGCCCATTGACCTGATGATATTCATAGAATTCATTTTCATGGTACCAATCAGGATAAGGAATGTCTTGTGGATAATACTTTGGTATAGGCCAACTAATCAGATTAGTAGTGACAAGTTTATGAAATACATACTAGTAGGTTCTCCTAGGTCATTAAAGACATGATGCATAGGCATAGTTCTCCTTAGAGGAGGGGTTTGTAATGGTAAAAGTTTTTGCATTTGTTGTGTAGGTCTTAGTTGTTATGCTTCTAGTGTTGGTTGGAGAGGTTATTGGGTAGTATTAAGTTTAAAATGTGGTGTAGATGATGTTTACACTATTTGGGCATGAAATGACTCAGTTACTCTATTACCCACAACATTCCTATTGTGGTTGAATTTTTTTGGTCTATCTTGGTTCTTGGCCTATGCTGGTTGTGATGCTTACACTTGGATTGGATGTTGGTTTTATCCACTTCCCTGATTAGTACCTTGATTCTAATTAATTGACATAATCTTGATGATCCCTTTATTAATAAGGACTCACTCAATCAACAAGCCTTTATTGATGATCTCCTTGAAAGTATGTGCACATTGTAGTGTTAGATGATAAGCTATCTCACTATGCAAATTTTTAGTAAACACAATAGTGAATAGTTTATTTAGTAAATTGTTGGTGTATCAACTTGAAAGGGATCTCCATCATTATAGATAACTTACAAAACTCTCACCAGCCTTTTGTTTTGTTTGTGTTAAGTCAACCAATGAAATCTCATGTTTGAGATTATAGGAAAAGTGTTGCACAAACTTATTAGAAAGATCATCCAAATTTGTTACTAAATTCTTGGGTAACTTTAAAAACCACTCCAAGGTTTGTCCAGCCAAGCTCCTTAGAAATAATAAAAGGTATATATCGCTATATGCCACTGATTGACATACAACAAAGAACTTGATTAATTGGGCCTTAAGGTCACCTTTCTCTTTGTATTTTTTGAATTTCAGTGGTTTGTATCCTAAAGGAAATGGTATCTACAAGTACTTCATGTTGAATAGATAAGAACACACATAATACAACTTAAAAAATTTATTTTGTTTCTTAGCCTAAATCACAACAATTACATCCTTCATCTATTGTAATTCTTTGGATAAGAAACTAGAAGTAACATTAGTTTGAAGGAGATTATTGGTTTGGGTAGATGATTGGGAGGTCACAAGTGGGACACTCTGACCAAAGTATGATGGAGATATCTATTGGTGTATATTGGTTTAGTTGGGAAATGGATCAAGAATATGCATACATGGATTAGGATGTACTTGAAATTGCACATTTGGCTGTATGATATTCTGGTTTGGGTTGGCTATGAAGGTTTGATTTAGAGGATTTTTTGGTTGGGATGGAGGGACATAAATATACCATGCCTACTGTGGCTGAAAAGGGACATGATGTTGACTATCAAACCTTATTGATGAGTGGGAACTTGTGGACCAAAACTGTCTCTGAACTTGTGGCACATTTTGAACCAATGGTTGTCTAGTAGGTACTTAAGAAACATGATAGCCTCTTTGTTGTATGAATCCCTATGGGGAAGTGAAATAAAGTTGAAGATTTGGTATTTATCTTAACCAATATTTATACATTGTTGACTACTCATTATTTGGTTTTAGATTGGTATACTAGTTTGAGACTGAAAATGTATGTTTGTCATTACTTGGTGAGGTAGAACATTAGTTTCCACTTGTTAAGGTGGAAATACATTTGGCCTTAGCTACATTGGTACACTAGACTACACCTGATGTTATGGAATACTACTCATCACTTGTTGAGGAGGAGTAGGATTTGTTACATTTTGTTATTGAGGTGTGACATTGGTTGATGGTTGACTACCTAATCTTGTAGGTTTCATTATTGAGGAAGCAATCAGTTGAGGTTGAGAAATAAGTGGTGAAGTTTGGGGTACAAAGGCTCCTATTCCTTGGTATGACGATCCAATCATGGTGTTAACTATGGACACATGTTGACTAGTTTTTTGTGTGTTAATACCACTTTGATTGGGATTGGATGTTGTTTGCACATTATCCACTATATTTGGCTCACTATTCTACGTAGAAGCAGAAGACACTTCTTCAATAATGGACATATGCATCAATTTGTCTACCAAAGTGTTTTGTATGAATGGGTTTGAACTTTGATTCTCTTGACCAGTTGACTCTATCAAAACTCTTGTTGAAGGAATTAAGTCAATAAGAGGTTTGATCACCATGTTCATGTAATTAAAATTATGTGATAGATTTAGGTAGGTTTGATATGCTATCTGTATTTTATTAAATTGGTCTTCCATTGTGTTTTTGCTTGTGTTAGGCATATTAGGGTCCTAATATGTTATTTGGACTAGAGCCAAATGATTGCTAGAAGAATCCTATTGATCGTAAATGATATTGTGGGGCATTCTTATTAGGCTTGGTAAATTCTCATGAGGGAAGTCTACTAGAAACTTGGCCCTTGCCTCTATGGTTAAAACCAAAATCTCATCTTTTTTCTCCAATAAATGATACTCAAATAAAAATGGATCATACGTGGAAGTTATATTAGTAGAATATGACTGTTGAAGAACTGGTTCATCAACTATGGGTATTGTAGCTAGGTATTGTGCGATTTATTCTTGATCTTGTTCTGAACAAGGTGTTGTATTAACCAAATAATTAGCCAATGGATCTTGGCTTTATGCCCCTAATTGAGTATTATAAGAGGGATAAGAATCCATCTCATAAGGAATATTATTTGCATAGAGGTCTTGCACCATTTCTTCCTGCACAACCACATTACTAATCCTTAGATTATACATGAGTCCACTACAAGTGTAAGAATACATGTTGGGATCCATAGTCAATGCTTTGTGATAAAATGTCAAAGATTTCTTCAAACTCTAAAAAAATAATGTCTAAAATAGACGATGTTCAAACTTGGTCTAGATTCATCAAAAGGATTCAAAGGTTTATGCAAATATTTGTGAGGAAACAATCTAGCAATAAGTATCTAATGCCTTATTATTCACACAAAGATAAGCAAGTAAATAGACCAAAAATCAAAATGCTAAACTCTAAGGTTGAAGTGTTTAAAATCAGTGTAATCTAGGAAATTAAAAGTTGATATGTCTTTTGGCCAAACGTAGCATCAAAATCTAGGCTCAAACAAGGCATGTGCTAGGACTCTTGGTTAAACGACGTCAAAATTTAGATTTTAAAATATAGATGATTTTTAATCTAACGGATTTGAAACACTTCTAAAAAATACTAGGCATTTTATTTCTGGATATAAACTTCAACAACTAAGTATAAGGTATGAAACAAAAGACACTTTAGAGATAGAATAATTTGCTCACAAATAATGGTATAAAACTTGGTTCTTTTGATAAATAAGTTAGATAAAAGTGAATGGTATAACTGTGCTAGACAAAGGTTCATAAAAGGTACACTCAAATTGGTCTAAAAATATGGGAATAAATTTGAACTCTATGCAAGAGGGTCTATGAAACAATATCTGAAATATTTTGGGCATCATTACAATACTAGACTACCCAAAAAATGTGACAAAATATTTGTTTCAAAAACTCTCTAAGGCAAAGATAGTTTCCCACAATTTTGACATCATAACACTATATTTTTTGACTCAAAATGTTGTGGTGCATAGACTCAAAGTAAAAGTGTTTATCACAAAATGACTTAAGTCCAATAAGTGGTGATAATTATCATGAGTCTTAAATGGCCTTTAACCCAAATTGGAATTTAATCTAACTTCTCTCAAGTTTAGTGAAAATGGCAAACCCACTTAACACATCAACCCTATGAACTTATAAAGGTGAAATTTAGATTATAAATGGACTTAAATTTTTTTGGCAAAGGTCTAAACTCAATTGGGCAGCATAACTGTGCCAAAGTAGATGATATGACTCTCTAAGTTTTGATGAACTTTGAACAAGGCAAATTGATGATTTCATGTGGGCAGCAAAACAACTCTTTATTCAAAGGAAAATGAGGACCATGTGTTTGGTTTGTACCATTTATTCACATCAAATTTTGATTCCATACAAGACTAGGATAAAACCAACTAATTAATCTCTCTTAGATCCTAAACTGACAAGGTTGCTTGGTATTGTTGGAATCCATCAATATACGTCATTTAAGAGGATTTTAAGTGTTCATAAAAAATTAAATGCACATTATATAGTATGGTTTTTACACCCACCTTATCTCAAATGATAGTACTATGACATGTACCTTGAGGTGCACCTTGCACCAACAATACTTATACCATAAGTGGGGATTTGTTTAAGATCTATAATCAATTGCACAATGACTTTTATGTCAAAACTGAAAAATAAAATCATGAATTTTGGGTTCATATCACTTATATTTTTGCAAAAATGTCTAATCTTTTTTTTAACCACTATATCCTACTATTCGCTTAGTGTAGTGCGATGTCCAAAGTGCTACTACATCCTGTGTGCAACTCCAATTAGGAGCCAAACAAAGTCAACGTCAGGAGGTGAAACCCTAGGTCAAAGCTTCCTTATAAAACTTGTGGGAGGTGATGAAGTCCCACTCATAAGCCAATTTTACATAAAAATAAATAAATCATAAAATATAAAGACTTTAGGGTCGTTTTCAAGGTCACCTAAACTATGATGAGTTTTTAGGGAGTGCTTTAGACGACATTCTTTCTAAGCCTTGGACTAGGATTGCTTGTAATAAGGATGGCAGTTTTGATTCCAAGTGTTACCTAAAAGGGAAAAATGGAAGATCATACACACAACATCCTTTTATTTTGTGAAAACAAAGTGCTAATTGAAATAAGTATTGAACACAAAAGCTTTGAAAGATGAGTTCATTTTTAAGCCCCAAATTGAAAGGTGTGGTGGTATTTTTTTTTTGGCCCCTTGCTCTTAAGTTATAAATTTTAAAGCCTAAATTATCAAAAAATTCACTTAAGAACTTAAATTTTCCATTAAGTTCTAAAACAAAGTTCCTAGTTCATTTTAAAAGCATGCAAAAGATGGTCTAAAACATATTTTAACAAATTTGAAGTTTGTTAGTTACCTATCTACCCTTAAGTTATCACCCCAAAATAAAATGTGTTAGGTTAGACAATGTTAACACAAATACAAATAAAATATTAAAAAAAAATTAAATATATGAACAACTGAAAACAACAAATTAGAAGGCTAAAAATAAAATATAACACAACACATAAAATCCTGTACATAAAATATAAAAACTTGCAGTTAGTATTTTTAACATAACTTTTAAAATATAGATTGGTTTGCTATGAAATTTTTAGAGGTTGTCAATAACTATAGGGATCACATATTTTAAAAAATTAAAATCCAAAAAATCAATTAAATTTTTTTATCAACTCTATTCTAACCATTTTTACTAGAAAAATAAAAAACACAAAGTGACAGTTATTAAAACAGATATAACTTCTAAAATATAAAGAATTATTTTGTGAAATTTTTATAGAATATAAATTATATATTTATATATATTATTAAAAACATTTAGATAAAAATATTAATTAAATAAAAATTTATGACTTTATTATTAGACGTTTTTACTCAAAGCAAAAAAAAAGAATCAAAACTATTAAACACAAAAAAGTTTATGGATTGTGCTCTCATGAAGATCGTCCCACCGGGCGTGCCATTATGTGAACTAAGAATTTGAATAATAAGAGGAGATTAGTATCGTGTTAGGGAATAAAACCAAATAAAAAATACACTAAACTAATATCTTCATGCCTAATTACTAGGGTGAGCTTAGTAACAAAAATAAATGACAAATACAACTAAAAAGTAAGGCAAAACAAGAATTCCTTCACCTTCCTTGGATGCTCCAAATGTCTTTGTAGTATTGGCTTGCTCAGTTTTGTACTCATGAAGTCCTTGGCAATGAAGCTTGCCTGCCTCCATCTCTCCTTAGCACCTTTGGCTTTGGCTTGGCTTGGCTTGGCTTGGAATCAATTTAGCATGGTAACACTAGTTTGCATGAAGCTTTTAGAATCGACCCCGCATTATAAATTTGCACAAATTAAGCTTAAAAATGATGTTCATGGCCTCTCTATTTATAGATTTTCAAGAATGACTAGAATCAATCATGACCATCCATCTCAAGATTGAGATGTGGTTATGGATTAATTGAATTGTATAATTAAAATGCATAATTCTCCTCATCATGACTTTGGAAAAAGGGACATTAATGTGGCATAGGAGGTAATAAAGAGGCATGGGAGACCCATAATCTTGATATTTGTGGCATTTATGGTCTAGGGATGTCTTCCCAAGAAATTAGGTCACCTGATGATGCAGATATTCAATATTCATTTTTAAAAACAAGTTTCCATATAATTATTAATTAGGCCTTGATTTGAATTAATTATCTCTTAACCATGATTAAGCACTTTGTGCACAAATTACTCAAATTGATCAGAATGCCTTGTTATTGATCCAAAATTTGATTGGATTGGAATTGGAAGTCAATGTTAGATGCTTTGGATCTGTTATCCAATTTAGGATGTTGCTTACACAAGATAAAAAAGGCACATGTCCCATACAATAAATTTTATAGAAAAGAGCAATCCAGAGCACCCAAGTGTAAAATTGGCATTTTGACTTGAAATGATTTGATCAAAGTTAGTTGGCCCATAAATTGTATTACCCTATTTAATGATACTCTGGCTAAAATTGGCAATTGAATATATCAATTTCAACTCATTTAATGTGCTTTAGTGTTTTTAGGCCAAATTGTGCATTTTAGTGGAAATTGGTCAAAAGCTTGATTAGAGGTCATTAGTGGCTAGATTTAGGTGTCTACAAGTTACATGATTACCTCATTCAATGTAGTATATAGCCATTGCTTCCAATCTAGAATAGTGTGATTAATTTATAGAGCATGATGTGAAATAGTATCCATTACTTTCTCATACTCATCCAAGATTTTGTAGATAGCCTATGTTTTGAATTTAAATCATTGGCCTTGCATTCAAATATGTTAAAGATTCTACATAGTGAGCCAGTCCTTTATCATCATAGACAATAGTTCTATGAATTTCTTCTCCTCAAACATGACTTTGTCACCAAATAAATAAGTAACCAAGGCATGGAAAGTGTCATCGATCAGTTTTCTTTATTTGGTGAGATAGAGGTATAATTCATAATTTTCATCCCTCATCTATGATGCCTCATTTTATAGTGTGGAAGCCTTTTTTGTGATGGATACTTGGAACACAACTTCTCCCTCAATCTTTTTTGCCAAAGGTAGATGGGAGATATTGAACGATGCTTCCTACACATTTTTAGAAAGGGATATTATAGAATACACAAACATCATAGGAGCCTTATTTAATTGTTTCATTAGAAGTGAGAAGCTTGTCTACCTCACCAAATGTTTAAGGACATCCTACATCTATTAGTTTTGGAATTACATCTTATATTGGGAATATTCCTCTTATGTACCCCCTTGATTGGACCCCAAGACTTATGGTATGGAAGATTGTTGTTAAGCCTATATTATCACCACCTTATTGGTGGGTTCTATTAACTACTACACTATGACTTCTAACTATGTTTTTCACTCTATTTCCACCCTTACATTAGAAGCTATGTCTATATGCTCTTTGGCCACTTTATCTTGGGCCTAATTTTGTGTCTCTTCCTCTTGATTTTGTAGGACTTTTTTTTCTCTTCTTTTTCTTCCTTAGCTATTGCATCAGCCTCAAACTTCCTCTTCTATGTTATTTATGCTTCTTTATTTTCTTACTTAGTCTCTTTAATCATATTTTATTCATATTATTTCTTCTTTTCCTTGTTTTATCTCTTCCTTTGCTTCTCCTCCTTAGCATCCTTGTATTTTACATATTCCTCATCCTTATTCTTCTCCTAGTTTTTTATCCTTCTTTACAACCACATTTTGATCCTTCCCTTTCTTAAGTTGATCCTTATCATCTTGGTCATATGTTTTGATATTGTTTTGTATGGTTGGATGTTTAGGACGTGTTTATGCACTTGATTATGGCTCATGTGTAGGTGTTATGCCCTTAACCATTAATGTGCCTAAGGATATATGTATCTAACTTATGGATTGCATAGTATTTTACATTAATATATGCACTCATATGCTTTTTAGGTTGGCCTATGGGGTTTTTATGGCCTTGGTAGATTATAAACAGGAGGTAGGGTTAGTGGTCCATCATCATATTGGAGTATTCATTTCTTAGTGCAAGTATTTAGTAGGTTGCCCCCTCGAAGTGAATGATCTATTATTCATATTTTTTGATATATTTCTATATCATTGTGATGTGTTTCTATTATTCTATTTATTTGGTGAATTAATATCATTAAAAGTGGTATCAAATCTTTGATTTGGGCCATAATCAAGTCAAAAACCCTAGATCTTTAAATTTGGATATACATTGCAAATAGTTGTCAATTTATTTGCAATTTTTTTACAAGAGGTGATAAATTTTTCAAGTATGATTCTATCAAAATTTTATCTCAGTTGAACTTTTAAAAATTTATTAGCATTTTAGTTTTTTTCATAAATTCACTTCATAGCTCATAATTTGTATAATTTTTCAAATTTATTTACATTTTTGGAAAGCTTGGAAAAAATTAGCTTGGATATGTTCATTGATATTCTTGATTTGAGGCTGACATCTTTAAAAATATCATGGTCAAAATTAGGTCATTGGGGCAAAATAAGGTTCACCATCGAGCCTACTTATGGCTGGTCCTAACACTCACAAGTAGGGGAAAGGGTAAGAAACCACTAAAACTCCTTCAAGGAATGACATGGAGTCTCTAACCTCTAGTATGATGTATTTAAATATGATTTCTCAAATTTAGCCGAATATATATTGCCTAATGTAGAAGGATGTGAATGTCCAAACTAAAATGTCAAAAATGTAAGGGGAGCTTAATAGCATGAGAAATTAGTTATAGTAGATCATGGCATAACTAGATACCATTTCATCTCATTTTACACTCAACAAACCTCCAATTTTTCATTTTGGTCCTCCTCTTAACATTAACACTACCAATATGGGGCTAAAACTGATGTTACTAAAAGTGGACTTGCTCAAGTTTGATGGTAAGGATCCACTCACTTGGATCACTCAAATTGAAAATCTATTTGACCTGCACCAAATTCCTAGCTCTAAAAAGGTGGTCATGACATCTTTGTATTTATAACTTGATCCATTCATTTGGTATCGTTAGTTATGTGCTCAAAATAAGAAGTCCTGTGTTCCTTTTACATGGTCAATATTCTCTAATGAACTTATGTCTCACTATCAGGGTAATGTTTTTGAAAACTAATTTAGCTAGTTATCGAAACTATGATAAATAGGAATAGTGAAGGACTATATTCATCAGTTTTAAAATCTATCCTTATGTGTGGAGGTCATCAAGGTAAATTTGACTGACCTTTTTCTGGGTGGACTAAAAGATAACACTCTATTAGATGTTCTCATGTTTAACCCCATAATTGTATCTAGAGTTATACCAAAAACACACTTAGTAGAGGAAAAAGAGAAGATCAAACATCATTCTTTCACTACTAGCCAGGAACACACCTCCCCAAATCTATCACTACCTCAACCTACCAGATTGGCATGACAACAAATTGAGGAGAAGCATGCCAAAGGGTTGTGTTATGGTTGAGACAAAAAATGGAGTAAAGGTCATCGATGTGTTGAAAATAAGTTATTTTACATTGAAGGGGCCAATGAGGATGAATAATATAAGGAAACATCTAGTGAGGGTTTTGAATGACCTCAAGAGGAAGTTATAAATTCTCAACCTACTATCTCTTACCATGCCATTACAGGTATTTCTACTATATAGACTCTTGAGTTGGTGGTTTCCTTAATAAACATAAGGTCATGGTGTTGATTGAATCAATGAGTACACATAATTTCATCAATAGTAAGTTGGTTTCTCGATTAAACTATTTCATCTACCCAACCCCAAAATTTTAGGTCATGATTACAAATGGTGGTACAATTAATTTTTTTGGAACATGCCATAGTATTAAGTTAGTAATGGGGAAATGTCTAATAGATTATCCTATGTTTTTATTCCTATGGGTGGGACTGACATTATTTTGGGATTACAATGGCTCATCACATTGGGCACTATTGAGATGAATTTCCAAGTACTATTCATGCACTTTCATTCTGAAGTCAAGCTAATGGATCTATGGGGATTAAGAGCTAAATATTCACAAGTGGTTAGTTCACGTTATATGACCAAGATGTTAAAAATGTGTTGAAGGATTTGTGGCATGCTTATTTTCCATTGATGTTCAAAAAAATATAGAGTTCACCCATCCTAATCTACAACAAATATTGGATCAACATTTGGTTATTCTTGATCCTAAAATGGTCCTTCAAATGTGTACTAAATAGTTTCAGTCTAGAGTGATTAAAAAATATCTAATCAAATGGAAGAATAGGCCTTTTGAAGATACTACCTAGAAGGATGAAGCCTTCATGAAACAACATCTAGGATTATTTCAATGTTGAGGATAATATTGTTTTGAATGGGAGGGGCATGCTACACCCTTAACAATTGGCATGTCTAAGGATATATGTAATTGACTTATGGCTTGCATAACCTTTTGCATATTAATTTAAACTTTTATATGCACTCATAGGCTTAGTAAGTTGGCCTATGGGTTGTCCATGGCCTTGGAAGACTATAAATAGGAGGTAGGGCTATTTTTTCATCATCACATTGGAGTATTAATTTTTTAGTGCAAGCATTTGGGAGGTTTCCCCTCGAGTGGCTTATCTATTATTCATATTTTATGTTATATTTCCATATCATTGTGATCTATTAATGTTATTCTACTTATTTGGTGAATTAATATCATTACATTAGGATGATATTAATATCAGCTAAAATTGGTGTTGGTGAAAAATCTATGTGAAAATAAGTGAATTGTCACACAAATTATAGAGTTCTCTTTTTTGTAAAGGTTTGTAGTGGGATTGTGTTTTACATCCCTTGCTTATATATTTTTTCTCACTTGAATCTATCTAACATGTTGCTTTGAATATATTGAACTATCTGAGCACTATTATGCTTGTTAAATTAATTGAAATCCATTGATTATGATTTGACATTGGTACCTCAATGTTTAGAGGCATTGATTTGGCTAACATGAGTTATTTATGTAATGCATCATCTTTTTCCTTATCAAATTTTATTAATTTTACATCTCCATATTCTAACAATTGATTTTCTTTGAGAAAGATGAAATATTTGAAGTGTGTTTTCATTAATGGATTTTTGAGTGACGATTGATTGTCCTTCCTCCATACTATATTCATCAACACATCATTCTCAGAATTAATTGATTACCCTCATGTTGACTTTGTATGATGTTGTTTATTGTGTGTTAGGTTGCTTTCCTTGTCACACTCTAAGACTTTAACTTTTCCAACTTGGTTTTTATGTCTTTTGAACACTATATAGGTACATTAAAGAAATAAAAATAAAACAAGAAAATAATGCGTTAAGAAAAAATCCTAATCTACATGGTTTACTCATCACCCTCTAATTTTTTTCTAAGATCTAATAGAGATTATCGATGATAAGTATTAAGCTTGTATCCATTTACACATCCTAGAAGAATGGTTCCTTGAAGGTCCCTTAACACAATTGTTCTTTGTTACAATACTTCATGGATTATGTAAGTTCATTTCCATCATATGCATAAATTACCTATAAATTTTCAAAATCTAATATCATATAGTAATATTGCTTATTTTGGGTAAAATTATTTAGATCCAAGATTGTGATCATGCCACCCTTTTTGAATTTTCTTATTAACTTATTGTGTTCATTTTTATCTTTTCATGGTTTCTTCCATCTAATTTAAATCCATCAATATTTCTTAAAAAGACCCTAATCTCCTAGATGCAAGATCATTGCAATTCATAGACTAGGGACTATGTATTCCATTCGCATGACTGATTCTAATCCATATACCAATTAAAACATAGTGAAACCTATATCATGATTATAGTTTGTCATATATAGCCATAGGATAATAAGAATTTTATTATCTCAATCATCTCTTTATACATTGAAAATTTTTTTAGCATATTTCTA
Organism: Torreya grandis; assembly: GCA_037957365.1. NCBI lineage: Eukaryota > Viridiplantae > Streptophyta > Pinopsida > Cupressales > Taxaceae > Torreya > Torreya grandis. Next base: position 3,403,806 of record JARHVA010000107.1, read on the forward strand.
AGGACCTTTTTTTATTTATGTTTATGCATGCCCATTGGCTTCTAGGTGATATGTTGTGATTTTTTGGTGCAATATCATAAAATACTTCATTAGAGTCTTGATGGTATTATTGAGGAAGTGAATTACTATGTTTCTAACCAACTTCATAGGACATCTATATCTGGTTATAATATTATCATACATAAATATGGTTGCATCCTTAGCAATGCAGCTTGGTGTTATAATATATTCGACCCATTTAGTGAATTAATATATTAAAATAATTATAATGTACCTTGCATGATTATGTTTACTAGGTAGATTGATTGTCCTACAAATTTAATTATCCATTGTTAAAATGGTTGCTCAACTAATATGGGGTTTAGTGGTATTTCATCTCTATGATTAAGCCTTCCCATATGTTGACAAATGTCACATTATTTTAATACTCAGTGTGCATCCTAAAATAGAGTAGGCCACCACATACTACTCTTTAGTGTATTCCTTGTAGTCGATTATCTCATGAAATGTCCACCTATGATTCCCTAATATGCCTCTTGAATAAGTTATGGTGACTCATGCTCTAAAGCTACCCTATAAAGTACACTATTTTTTTCCATTTTGTATAGAAATACATTAATGATGTTGAATGGAATATCCTTATGATCAATTAATTTTTATCTCTTTACACATAGTGTGCAAGAGAAAATCCTTGATTAAGAAAATTGGCTATGTCTTCCATGTTTTATGGAATCACAAAGACTCACAATAAATGGGCATCCAATGATTCATCTTGAAGTTCTTTAGGTTCCTCTCCATTACCTATTCAACTCAAATGGTCAAGCTTCATAGTTTATTTCCCAAGATTCACATTAATTTTGAACTAAAATTCTTGAAATAACATCACCCACCTAGATATCCTTCCTTTTAATATGGGCTTATTTACCACATATAAAAGCTTGATGGTCATTAAAAAAATAAAATGACATTGATATAAGGTAGTGTCTAAACTTATAGAGTGTAAACACCATTGTAAGGGCTTTACATTTTATAGTTTTGTATTTTCTCTATAGCCTTTAGTTTTCAACTTGCAAAATGAATGGGTTGATTTAATCTTTTATCCCTGAGTTGTGCTAGAACAACTCATACCATAGTTCTTGAAGAATCTACATGAGCATGAAATGATTTGTTCCATTTAGGAACAACCAATATCATATTTATTACTAGCCTCTAATTTCAATCCACAAACATTGTTTGGAACTCAGTTGTCCATTTGAACTTGGTGTCTTTGCAAATTAACTTCTCCATGGAAGCAGATATAGATACATATATTTTTATGAATTTATTATAGAATCATGTATGAGCCAAGAATGATCACACCTTTTTAGAGTTTGTAGGAGGTGGAATACCCATAATAATTATGATTTTGGCTTGGTCAACCAAAATTCCATCGATTCATACTATATGACCCAAAAGGACAGCAAAAGGTGTAAAGAATAAGCACTTATTCAAGTTCAATGCAATACATAAAGATCAACATAATTCCAACATCAAAATAAAATTGGATAAGTGCTCTTTGAATAAATAAAAAATAACCCAATCATTTTGATAGACTTCTAGGAAGTCATGAATGAAGTCTTTAAATGCAATCACTACATCCTTGGAGAACATAACAAAGCTTTTTTAAATCCAAAACACATTACATTGTATGTGAAATAGCCCCATTCTATTGCAAATGCGATTTTATCTTGATATTTTGGTGCGATTGGAATCTGATGGTAGCCATTGAACCCATATGTAAAGGAATAAACTTAATGCCCTATGATTGACTCCAAAAATTCATCTGTAAATAGGATTAAGAATGGATCATTAATACAAACATCATTTACTTCATGATATTCCATGCGCACTCTTATTTATATATAGGCTACACCACCATTGGGCTAACCTTGTCTACTTTTTCCACTAGATAGATAATGCTTACTTCTTGTATCCTATCAAGTTTAGCCTTTACCTTTAGTTTCATGTTTGGGTTTAATCTATATGGGATATTTTTAATAGTCTAAGCACATTCCATTAGCTCTATGTGCATATCTTGTAATGAAGTGTATACATATTTTACTTTTCTAAACTTTGTTGTATAGACATCTTGATAATCTCATAGCAGTTGCAATCCTTTTGAAATCTCAAATTACATCTAGTGGTCACCTAAAGTAGTAAGTTTTAGATTAGACTTTGTCCCAATATTTTCAACCAATTCCTTTAATGGCTCCCATTATATTTTTTTGGAGTCACTCAAAATTATGTCTTGATATGTCATATGTCCTTTTGGCTCCTAAATATTAATGCCCTATGATTGACTCCAAAAATTCATCTATAAATAGGATTAGGAATGGATCATTATTACAAACATCATTTACTGCATGATATTCCATGCGCACTCTAATTTATATATAGGCTACACCACCATTGGGCTAACCTAGTCTACTTTTTCCACTAGATAGATAATGCTTACTTCTTGTATCCTATAAAGTTTAGCCTTTACCTTTAGTTTCATGTTTGGGTTTAATTTGTATGGGATATTTTTAATAGTCTAAGCACACTCCACTAGCTCTATGTGCATATCTTGTAATGAAGTGTATACATATTTTACTTTTCTAAACTTTGTTGTAAAGACATCTTGATAATCTCATAGCAGTTGTAATCCTTTTGAAATCTCAAATTACATCTAGTGGTCACCTAAAGTAGTAAGTTTTAGATCATACTTTGTCCCAATATTTTCAACCAATTCCTTTAATGGCTCCCATTATATTTTTTTGGAGTCACTCAAAATCATGTCTTGAAATGTCATATGTCCTTTTGGCTCTTAAATATTAATATTTCACAATTTTTGATCTTTTATTTAGTCTATGATCTTAGCTCTAGGATCCTCCATTTCTCATGAAGGTTCAAAAAATCCCTTCAAATCCAAGTCTTCACCACTATAATTAGACTCAACTTGTTCCCAATTATTGATGATTCTAGTGAAATGTGTTATCAAAAAATACTATTTTTATTTACTCTCCTTATAATTTTGAAGAGTTTTATTCAACTCCTTAGCTACTTCCTCCTATTAAGCACAATCTTATATACTACCAAGATCCTTTGCTCAGCCATGACATAAGAAGATATTCAACTTTTGAAGGGTTTATTTTACCAATGGGTTCTCATATTCAAATATAAATGTTTGAATAATGTCATGTTGGACCTACGACCAATCATTAGTTTCCCTTATATGCTCTTGATACATGTACCAACAAATTGGAATAGTTGCTAAAGTTTGCTTAAATGGATGCACCAAGTATCTAGGTTCAACACCCTATGAATACCATACATCTACAAATTTATGAATGTGCATTTAAGGACACTATTATTCCAATAAAAATAACCATTTATTCATGATCACATGTGCTATTTAAAATTGATCTCATAGTAATTTAAAATAATCTTCCTAGTGTACTTGATTTGTCCTGTGTACTAGCCACCATGTCACAATAATTCCATTGAGATCATAATTCAACACAATGACTCATTGATCTATATTTTTTTTATATATTTTGCAAATATAAAAATAAATTATCCCAAATTCTTGGTTGTTAAATATTGAGATAATTATCACTCTGTATAAAAAATCATTTACATTGGTTGCACATCATGATCTCCTCTTACCCAATTCAGCGTATGAATAGATAAATCCATACTCATAAAAGATGTAACTTCTCATGGTAGAACACCTTCTTGAGTGGGTTTGGTGTAATCCATGTATGTCACACCTAGGTGATATATCAAATCTACTTCAGACCTTATTGGTGATCACATAGAAGTTGAATTATACTCTCCTATCTAAAATTATAAAACTAGTACCTTTATTACCACATGTCTAGATGAAAGGTATTATGATTTTTGTATCTCTTGTTGATGCTCCATTTCTATATGTAGAAATTGATACTCTAAAACCCATAGTAAATTATTCTTAGATTATGTGCCCACCTTAAAACAACTTTAAATCTATATTCATAGGGTGAATCTAACTCCCTGTGTATGATGTATGTATTGTTATCAAATTTGTTCAAGGGTATAATAATATTTTTATCCCTTTGGTGTTCCTTCAATTGATTTCACATTATATTAATGGTCATCTTAGCATCATAGTCCCACTTCTTACTAATCAATTTAGGGTAGTGCATTTCATCAAGACCTTCATGTCAATTACATTGAAATCACCTTGGAATCTTAAGTCAATAACTCTTATTTCCATATCCTTCAACCAAATAATATGTTCTACCCTCTTGTAGTCTATGATATTTAGTGTAACTAGACTATAACTAAGAGTCAATCATCTAATAGATTTCCATGTGGATCGAGGGATCATATTGATTGTGCTTCCAAAATCAAAAACATAATTTAGGACCTCATATCATGCCAATTCAATATCTATTTGAGATTTAACATCCCATGGTTTTTTAGTCTTTACATACCATACTACCTTATCAATGCATTTCCCCTCTTTGTGCATAGCCTAACAAAAAAATTAGTATATTTGTGATGTTTTATGAGATGTCCTCATTTTGAAGAGTGCTTACCAACTTGATTAGATTTGTCAAATCAGTAACTACTCTATCATGCCTCATAATGCCCATATTTCAACCATGCATATGTGCATCAATGATTACAACATCACTCTTAGATGTAGTTTGATGTTGTATATTATACAATATCTAGGTTGTGTGATATATCAAACCCTTTTCTCTTGTAGGATCAAGATATTTATCTTGTTGTACCTTACTAATATGTTGATCATTTGAAATCTCTGAGGGTGGTAATCCTTGATCTTCATGTTGGCATCGAGTGACTGCTTGTATGTACATAGGATTCCCTATGTATGAATTATCCATGTTCACATTTCACACATGCTTATATTTTCTCTATGTTTATAATACTTGATAATATTTAGTGTGGCTTTATCTTGAAACTCTACAATAAATGTAATACATCTTCCTTTAAGGATTAATTGGTAAATTTTGTGTGAAGTGGTTATACTCTCCACACAAATAGAAAGTAATTGATTGAAACCCTTGTCATTCATCTTGTCTTTGATTACCTCATTGGCATCCACCTCAGTAGAATCCTCTATATCCACTGTCTCTATTGAAAATTCTAACCTTTTAATTATTGACCATCAAATATTCCATGTCATTGCTATGAACCCCACCCTTATTGTTGGATATCATATCCCCATATGGCCCTTAGGGAAAAGAGGGGTTCCATCATGTCAACTATTATTGGGGTGATGTAGAGTTCCATGGTTATTAATATTGAGGATATGGAAAAGTATACCCTGTATACACATAATATTTTAAACTTTTATCAAATACTGATGCATTCTATCTTACATGAACCCATCAAGTCTCAATATATCTTAGTTCACACCTTAAGGGGTACACTGAGAAAGGGGTGGAAAGACCATTGGTGATTTACAATATTATTGTCCCTTATTGCCACTTATTACCAATCGAACCAGGTCTTAAAACATCACCCTAAGATGCTACGTATTTTACCACCTTTCATACCCTTTTTCCTAACCTAAAACCCCTTTTGAAAATTTACAGTACTAGGTCAACTGGGTCAAACTTGTACTCTTGTTGGTGAAACTCATTTAGGGTTTAGGTTGCCTCTTGGATGACCTAGCCCATGACCTAGTGAGTTTTTGTCAATAACGATACTAGGTCAACTGGGTCGACCTTATTGGCCAAAACATTTAGAAGGGTTTAGGGTTAGATAAATATATATAAACACATCCATTCTATCATTATTAGAGAGACATCAAGAGTTATTATTCATTTGTGCTTATTTATAATATGTTCTTCTACCATTCTACTTGAGGATTCTTAGCTTAGGGTTTTCACTTGGAAAAATTAGTGTTTTGGATAAGTCTTGGATGGTTTCACCTTTATTAGTGATCCTTAAAAACCATTAAAAACTATTAAAAAGCCATTTTATCCAAGGGAGAGATAATCTCGATGGATTTATCTTTCAGGTAAGTATCTCTAACTTTTCTCCTCTCTTTAGTAGATAGAAGTAGCATAAGTAATGGATTTTGAATAATATTACTTTTTTTATCCATGCATAAGTGTCTTATCTATACATAGATTAATTAGTATTCTCTTATGCATGTTTATTTTCATTTTTTTACTAACCCCCATATTATGCCACAAGCTTTTGGTGAGCACTAGACTAAATTTGTTTTAATTGTTATTAGTATAGTGAATATGAAAACATAGGGCTTAATTAGGGTTATTGCATGGTTTTTCTTGACTGGAGGATTAAAAACCCTCCTTAGTATTATTGTTGTGATAAGAGATCCCCTAATTAGGTCTAGTGGATCCACATATTAGTTATGTTCCTGATTATCTAATGTATCCCCAATTGAAAGTGTAAGTAGGATCTATTTTCTCTGAGCTAGAATTGATTTATAGATCTAATGTATTTTTTATTGCATACATTCTAGTGAACCTGATGTGAATCTAAAATTTACATGTTTTCTTTCACATTTTTCATTTTTAATCATTTTATTTATTATTTTTCTATATTTTTTAAACTAGGATGATATGGATGGTATAGTTTCTAACTTTTGTGCACAGGTTTAACACACAGTCACATCAAAAATGACTATGTTGTTTTTGTGTAGGTCTTCATCAAATACATGTTATTGGGTTGAATAGGTTGACATGGTACTCTTATTCACTTCCAAAAAACATACTAGGTTGACTAGGCTAGATTTTAGACAGCTTCCAAACAACATACTAGGTCGACGATGCTGATAAAATCATTTTAATAGACTTCAACAAATAGGGAATTGTAGAACTATGTTGACCCAGTTGACACAATTGGTAAAATTTGCATGTAACATTCAAGGCACTTCAACAAAAATTTCACATTCTTCAACATCTTCCAACCCACCAAGGTTCTTTTCTTTATTTCTCTTTCATTTCAGTTCTTCCTTATAGTTCTATTTTGTAAAGTCTGCAGTCTTTGAAACTACCATCATACAACAAACTAGGTCAACCTAATTGACCTAGTTCTATATTCTATCTTCTATCTAAAAGACTAGGTCGATTTAGTTGACTTAGTTCTTAAAGACCCTTGATTTTGCAGTATCATAATGACACTGTCGACTTGTTTTATAATGTTTTCATATAGTGTCTCCTAAACTGACTCTGTATTGTGTTTCAAATTGGGAATTAATAACTATATGCTTGTAATTACTTCACACTTTCACTTTTACTTATTTACATGCTTAGATTAGATCACATAGTCTAATTAGGTGGTTTTTAAATATATCATTTAGTTTCACTATTTTTATCTTTCTTTCACATACTACCAAACCATATAATTTTAAAAATGCATTTAAAAATTTGTCTACCTAAAGTCTACCTACTTGGATTTCATCACCAAGGGGGAAGCTAACTTGGTTTTTTGGCCAAGTATAAATATGTGGTTAATGGTATATATTGGTAAAGCACCTAACAACCTTATCACTATGAGATTATGAAGTGAGAGGGTAGGCCCCAATATCAAGCTAGTACCATTACCAACACACATCCTTTTCAACCTAAACATCTTAAAACCATCCATAAATTGCTTTCTAGTTCCCTATTAGCCAACTTTACTATCACACTTAAAATAACACTTTATAATATAAAAACATTCAGTATGATCACTTAGTTAGAATTTACTTTTTAGTTGATGGCTTGCTCTTTGCTCATTATATGTTGTATTGTAAAAACTTGCATTGGCTAGTGTTGGTGCAAGGTTTTGTGTTGTGTGTATCAATTAGATCATCCTCATTGATCTAATTTATTATGTGTTTACTTCCATTCTTCTTGCCTTAAAGTACATTGCAAAAATTTTCCATGTTTTTAATACACTATCATTTTATTTGACATAGTCTCTTACAGACTATTTTTCTTCTTTTCTATAATATTGGGTCAACCTAGTCACCCTATATCTCTTTTACCAATCAGATTACAATACTAGGTCAACCCAATTGACTCTATACTCTTATTAGACTCTATTTTTTCTAGTTTGAAGTACTAGGTTGACCCAATAGACTTTGTACTCTTATTGTTGTCTTGTCTATCCAACTTAGTTCTCTATTTCTCCTTAGCATTTTGTTCATTTTTCTCAAATTATCGTGAAGTCCCCCATTAGAATATTCTTGGACAACCTAAATCCATTTAGATACTATATGGGATGTTCATTTATCCCTCTCTTTTTCTACCAAGAGAACCCTCACTCTTGGAACACCTCTTCCCCTCCTTCATATGTGGCTTGTAACATGGTGCAAATCACACCTCAAGATGAAGTAGTTGGATCCGATCCTTTTCATACCTATGAGGACAATTATCATCTTCAAAATATTTAGCATAATTTGGGATCAATTAACACAATTTTATCTAGTAATCACACTAACAATCCATCTTCCAATAACCCTCCCCTTAATACCAATTTTCAAAGTTCTCCTACAAACACCAACCCACCAATTGATATGACTCAACTTCTTGCACAATTTATACAATAAATGAAATTAATGCAAAATTCTAACACCTCTCAAATGGTGTAATTATAATGTCATTTGATTAATATGGCTAATCAACCTCTGGCTCTCAATCCTAAAGCCAATCTATATTTTATTCATCTTCCTCTTAGTGATGCCTCAAGAAATGTTATTCCTCAACCTGTCATGAATAATAAGATGCTTCAAAATATCTAAAATGAGCCTTTTTATCTTTTTATCATATCCATTGATATTGGTAATATATCTCTAACTATCAAATATGATGGGACTAAAAACCCTACATCCTTTCTCAAAGCCTTGGGTAATCTTTATAAAGAGTGGATCCAAATTAATACTTTCACCACAACTAAACTTCTAGTTAAAACCTTCACTGATAATGTATTGGAATAGTACAACCAACTTCCCCAACATTCCATTTGGAAACTTGAGGATTTAGTCAATCCTTTAGTCAAAGAGTTTTAACATAATGATCTTTTCAAAAATTGTCTTAGTCATTTCCTCAATGCTAAACAATCCCCCATAAATCAGTTCATGATTTTATTAAAATATGGAAGTATCTTGCTCACAAATCTAACCATAACATGCCTGAAGATAGTTTTTTAAAAATCTTTATCACTTCTTTAACTCCTCTTCAATATAAGGTTCTAACTTTTGCTCCCCAAACACTTAATGAAGCTCTTGACCAAGATAAACCTCAAGACTTCCTCATGAAGCAATTCAAACCTAATTCTAAATTACTTAAAGGATATTTTCAAACTTATACCAATGCCATCACTAATAATACTCTACAAACCAAACCAAGAGTTACCAAATCCAATATTTCCCCATAGTCTCACATACCACTAATTATGTAGCAAATGAAATGGTTTTTGCCACCATCTAAACCCTTTACTTATCCTAATAATCTTCCTAAGTGGTATGACCCTATAAAAAAATTTGGTTCCACACTGACATTGGTCATTCCCATGAATCTTTTAGAGGGCTTACTAAATTTTTTGGTCTCCTACATGCTTGGTGATTCCTTCAATCATGAAGCCATGATCCAACTTCATTGTCAAGAGTACAACATTGCTTCTCAAAAATGATGAGCCTCTAAAGCTTCTTCTTCTAAAAACCAAAAATATTTTTCCACAACTAATAATCAATAAACTACCAAGGATGTTTGTGTTATTGATGCTAACTATGACCAATATTACAATAATTCTCAATATGTTGACACCACTAAGGTCAATTATCATTGCACGCTGACTCACAAAGATCCTATCATAAAACCTAAGAAACCATATTTAGAAGAATAAATTCTCAAATATACTACAACCACTAATTTATCTTTATAAGCCCATGATTAACCACCTCCTTCTTCTGAACCCCAACCATCTTCCATTACTTCAAAATATACCTTACCTTCTAAAACTCACACTGGTTCTTCTTCTAAATCCCATTGGAACTTTCTTCAAGAAATTAACTCTATGCCTTTCAATATTTTACTTATAGAGTTAGTTAGTACTTCCCCTTATCATCACAAGTTCCTTATGCAAAAACTACAAAAAATTGAATATGCATCTTCTATAGATGAATAACCACCTTCTATCAAACTCCAACCTACCAACATTAATATCATTGAAACTGTGTATCCTTATTTCAAACCATCAATTGAATATATTGAAGAAGATATGATTAATTATGAAATCCTTTTTCATGTCAATGATCCACTACTATTCATTAAAATAGCCATTAATACTACCCTTATCTGTAAAGTTTTAGTTGATGAAGGGTCTAGTATTAATGTTACATATTTGTGGCTTATCTAAAAACTTGGATAAAACAAGGATCTTTTCAAGAAAATCCATCTTACCTATCATGGATTTGATAAAAATAATCAAAATCCACTTGTTTGTATTTGGCTTCACCTAATAATCAAACCTAAGAATGTTTAACCTAAACTTATGCTTCTTGATTTTCTCCTATCTTATTACATACTCCTTAATCACCCATGGACTCATATAATGAGATCCATCACTTATTTTGGTATCCAATGCATTAAATTATTATATAATAGTTAAATAATATAAGCATGAGGTTAATCCTAATCCTTAGAGTATTCAACTTCCTAATCCAAAATCTCAATATCGTATCCCTACCACTCTTTCCATCAATAGTGTTCCCTTACATGAGATCATCAACATCAATCCATATTTACAAGTCACTCTTGATGATTCAGATGATGATGAACCTAATGACTTGAAATATACTTGTAACACTACTAAGATACCTCCCTACATATTAGAGTGGCTTTCTCCTTCTTTATTACCTCATGATCATATTATTCCTCTCTTTAATGAGATCACTGATTTCCCCCTCCATGTAATGCTCAAGAGAATTCTTTACCAAAAGATGCATTCACATACAATGAATATGGAGTGGCCAAATTATTCCAAGATCCTCTCATCATGTCTCCACATAAATTCAATAATATTGGGATTTCACCTTCTGAAACTCTCCTTGAATCTCAAGCATGTACCATTTGTCCAACCTATGATGATAACTACATAATGGCCCAAGCTTAATATCAAGATTTGGATGTTCAGTATTATCAATAAAACTTAGCTCAAATACATGATTTTAATCAAGATGTTCATACCATTTCTATGGATCATGAATTAGATCTTGAAGGTCATATGCCTCTTGTCAATATTCCACTTCTTGATACTCCTTGGGTGGTAGAAGAAATATTATCTTTTGAACCTCTAGAAATTATTGCATCTTTTCTACCACCCATAGATTCCATCGCTACATATGATTCTTCCCTCATCAAAGAAACTAACGATATACCATTTCCTTTTGATCCTTCTACTTCTCCTAATCCTGAGATTACATTAGATGCCAAGGGCATATAGGTCCATCATATACATTCTGAATACGATTGCCATGGTAATCAAAATCTTGATCTCAAAGTAGATGTTGAGTATTATGATCATCCTCCTACTTTGCCTAGGGATGAAGCTATTCTTGAATTACTTCATGCTCGAGAACCTCAACTCCATTAGCAACATCACAAACATAGAAATTTTAAAAATAAAGCCCCTTGTTCAACAACTTCATCACTAGCATCGATCTTAAAACTAATCTAATTTCTTATTTAACTAATACACAATACCACTTCCAAGATGGCAACATCATAATTATCGAAGAAACTACTCACATTGAATATGGTACTCCATCATGCCCTTGACCAATTATAGTTTCTCGTAAACTCTCACCTACTAAACATGATAATTTTAGTCTATTTTTTGATAAATAAATTGATATCTTTACTTGTTCCTATGAGGACATTCTTGGTATTGACCCTAGCATTGTGGTGCACAACATCATCACCTACCCAATGCCAAACTTGTGCATCAAAAACAATGAAAATTTCCACTCAAAGTTTCCAGCTTATGTCATAAAGAAATCATCAAACTTCTCAATGCCAAGTTTATCAAACTAGTGGATTATTTTGTATAAGCAACTAAACACAGAATTGAACCAGAAGTAATAAGTAACTAGAAATATGAAATAGCAAATAGTAGGAGATACAAGAAACAACCAATCTTGTATTAAACTCTTCCATAATACAATGAAGAAATCTCACTCTTCACACACCTCTTGGGTGTACAGTATTTATCTCAAGAGTTCTCTCTCTCAATTAATTACAATCAACTCAATAACCAAGTTGTTATTCCCTTGCTTCAGCTGATCTTCTTTATCTTACACCTTGCAAATCTAATTGACCTTGCTTACTTGCTTCCTTACAATACATGCCCCATGGGTCTTTTAAATAGGATCAAAGGCATACAATTATTAGAAACACAGACTCAAGACTAAAATTAGTCTTTACATGTAAACACTCTATCCATCCTAAAATTAGAACAAATCTAATTCGGGAAACGCATGCAAATGCACACACATAGGTGACTAACGCTAGTCGTTATTGATCTACATATTACTGACGTCAGTTGATCCCTAATTGATGTTGGTTAGTTTTGATCCACGCCTAACCAATGTCAGTGATACTACCAATGCCAGTTACTGGTTAAGCCTAGCAACCTCCACACGAGCTCAATAGTGAAGCTTTTAGCTCCATAACTCAACAATCTCCCACTTAGAGATAAACAACTACACCTGTACCTGTACAGCAACATCCTTTATCTTGTTTCTCTGGCTTGTTTCTCGCTCTTCAAGTTCAATCTTGAAGACCAACAAAAGTTGAATGAAGATTCAACTTCTCCTTTGTTACCGGCTTTGTTAACATATCTGTAGGGTTCTTATCTGTATGGATCTTTTCCATCTTCAACTATCCATCCTCCAATACCTGTCAAATAAAGTGGTACCTAAGCTGTATATGTTTGGTTCTTGAATGAAAGGTTGGATTCTTTGCCAAAAGAATTACACTTTGACTATCACTATACAATCTGCAACTCTCTTGCTCCTTTCCCAACTCTTCCATGAACCGAGTCATCCATATCATTTCCTTGCTAGCCTATGTGACTGTAATGTATTTTGCCTCTGTAGTAGATAGGGCAAAAACCTTCTACAACTTTGAAATCTAGCTAACTGTCATTCCACCAACAGTGACCACATATCTTGTGGTGTTTCTCCTGCCATCTAAGTCACCTACCATATCTGAATCTACATATCCATGTAGAGAAGTGCTTGACCCTGCATAGCATAAATACCTGTTGCTAGTCCCTCTTAGGTATCTAAGAATCCACTGAACTACTTTTTAGTGTTTCTTTCCTGGATTGGCCATAAACTTGTTGACAACTCCCATTGCTTGGGCAATATCAGGTCTAGTACATACCATTGCATACATCAAGCTCCCAATTGCTAAAGCATATGGAACTCTACTCATGTACTCAACCTCATCATGTGATTTAAGACATTGTTCTTTGCTCAACTTGAACTGTCCAGCCATAGGTGTGCTTATCAGTTTTGTATCCTGCATATAGAACCTCTCCAACACCTTATTCACATAATCCTCTTAAGACAAAATCAGCCTATGATTTTTTCTGTCTCTCTTAATACTCATGCCAAGGATTTTCTTTGTTGCTCCCAAATCCTTCATGGCAAATGTGTGAGCTAATTTTGCCTTTAGCTCAATAATTTCTTGCATGTGTGAACCTACAACAAACATATCATCTACATATAGTAACAGAATAATATAATTACCATTATCCAATCTGGTAAAATAAACACAATGGTCAGATTGATATTTACTAAAGCCATGCTCTATCATAAACCTGTCAAACCTCAAATACCACTGTCTTAGAGCTTGCTTAAGACCATATAAGCTTTTCTTCAATCTGCACACAAGCTTCTCCTTACCTTTGACCTCAAAACCTTCTGGTTGATCCATATATATCTCTTCATCCAAATCTCCATGAAGAAATGTTGTCTTAACATCAAGCTGCTCAAGATGCAAATCCTCAATAGTAACTAAAGACAATATAGTTCAAATAAAAGTCATATTTACTATAGGAGAAAAGATTTCACCAAAGTCAATACCTATTTTCTGTGCAAATCCCTTTACTACCAACCTAGCCTTATGTCTCATTTGTCCATTCTCTCCTTTCTTTAACCTATATACCCATTTGTTTTTCAGTGCTTTTTTTCCTGCTGGCAACTCTACCAAATCTCACGTTTGGTTCTCTTCCAAGGAATCAATTTCCTCATTCATGCCATGCTTCCATTGTTTCTTGGATTCTACCTGCATTGCCTCATCAAAACTTTTTGGTTCTCCACCATTAATGAGCAACACATAGTATAAAAAAGGGGAATAACGAATTGGAGGTTTACTTACCCTTTTAGACCTCCTCATGGGCATTTAAGACTCATTTATAGCTTGCTATCTGCCCAAATTCTCTGTTAATGACTAATCTCAATCAACTCTTAGTCTACACCTAACTGACGTCAGTTCCACCTGACCAACCTGACCGACGTCAATTACTATTTAACTGATGTCAGTTCCTACTTTACCATCGATGTCAGTTACCTAACTGACGTCGGTCTCTATGTTTTCCTATGAGTGATGATTTTTACCTATGAGCTCATTTTGGATCATTACCTCATCCAAATCAAGATTGATCTGCTTAGAATTATTTAGCCTCTTAAGCTGATCACTGTACATCACCTTCTCATTGAAAACTACATCACAGCTTCTAATAATTTTGTTAGTTTCTAAATTCCACAACCAGAATCTGAAATCTCCAAAGCCATAACCAATGAAAGTGCACCACATAGATTTAGCATCCAACTTTTTTCTATTTTTTTATCAACGTGCACAAAATCTTTAAAACCAAAAAATCTGAGAAATGAAAGATCTACCTTTTTACCTATCCAAGCCTCTTCTGGAATTCCACCATTTAGAGCAGTAGAAGGTCCTCTGTTAATCAGGTAAACTATAGTATCTACAGCTTTTGCCCAAAAATTTAAGGGCAAACTAGCATGCAACCTCATACTCCGTGCACGCTCCATTATTGTTCTATTCACCCTTTTAGCAACTCCATTTTGCTGAGATGTCCTTAGAACCATCCTTTCCCTATGTATTCCACTCATAGAAAAGTAACTGTTGAATTTATTGCTGTAGTACTCACCACCATTATCAGATCTAAGGCACTTCAATCTCAAACCTATTTCATTCTCAACTAAAGCTTTCCATTTCTTAAATGTGTCAAAAACATCAAATTTCCTCTTTGTGCAATAAACCCATACCTTTCTTGTAGCATCATCAATGAAAAAAACATAATACTATGATCCTCCAATAGAAGCTACCTGAGCTAGTCCCCACACATCTGTGTGAACAAGCTCCAACTTGTGCTCCTTCTTTGTTGACCCAGTCTTCAAAAACCTCACTTTTTTCTGTTTCCCAAAAATGCAATGCTCATAAAAATCTAGATCTATGCTTTTCAAATCTGAAAGATTACCTTTTGACTTAAGAACATTCATTCCCTTCTCACTCATGTGACCAAGCCTATAGTGCCACATCTTTGCATCTACATCTGAAGTAGATAAAATATAAGGAGAATAATCAGTAACACAAGTAGATAGATAAAGTGTACCTACTCTCTTACCTCTTACTAATACAAGTGCACCCTTAGAAACTTTCCAAGATTTAGCTGTGAGAGTTACTGTGTAACTCTCATCACCCAACTTTCCTGTAGAAATCAGATTCCTCTTCAAGATGGGTACATGCATGACATCTTTCAACACCCATGTGTTGCCATTCTACAATTTTAGCTGCACTTTTCTTTTGCCAACAATTTGACAAGGCTCACCATCCCCTAAATAAACTTTTCTAAAATCTCCATGGACATAATCATTGAAAAATTCTCTATTTAGAGTTGCATGGAAAAAAGGACCAGAATCTAAAACCCATGATTCTACTTGACTATCCAAAGAAAATATAAGAGCATCCTGTGCAACAATACCTGCAACATTTGCTTCCTTATTACCTTCTTGCTGATTTTCTTTGTTATCTTTCAACCAACAGTCTTTCTTTGCATTCCCTTTCTTTCCACAATTCCAGTAGATTATACCTCCATTTATGGATTTGGATCTCCTTCCCATCTTTGACCTTGATTTCTTTTGCTTGCCCTTCTCTCTTTGCCTTCCCCTTCTTTCAATACTTAAAGCATTATCTGATGTTCCACCTGTGATTTTCTTGTGAATTTTTTCATTTAAGATTGAACTAACACCATCTTCAACTTTCAAGATATTTGAAGCAGAAGCAGTATTGCTAACTGACATTACCAAACTGTGCCAGCTTTCAAGTAAAGAGCATAAGATTAAGAGAGCCTTAATTTCATCATCAAAAACTATTTTGACTGAATTTAACTGATTTACAATTTCATGGAAATCATTAAGATGACTATATATAGATCCACCTTCCTGCATTTGCAAACTAAATAATTGCTTCATAAGATATACCTTATTTGAAGCTGAGGGTTTTTCATATTAGTTTGCCAAAGTATCCATTAACTCTACCATTTTCTTTGCCTATGATAAGTTAGAAATCATAGAAGATGCCAGGCTCAACCTTATAGAGCCAAGAACCTTTCTATCAATAACATTCCATTCTTCATCTTGCATATCTATGGGCTTGCTTGAAACCTCACCCAATGGTAAAAATAGATCTTTTTGATACAGATAATCCTCTATCTGCATCCTCCATAATTGATAATTCTTGCCATTGAATTTCTCCATTCTTAGCTTACTTTTTCCTACCATTGCTTTGCTCCCACCCAATCAAAAACCCTTGTGAGTGAACCTGTAATCAACAAACACTAACCTGCTCTACCACTTATTAGTGAACTTAGCTCTGATACCAATTGTTAGGAACTTGGAGTACAATTGATTACTTTTGTATAAGCAACTAAACACGAAATTGAACTAGAAGTAATAAGTAACTAGAAATATGAAATAGCAAATAGTAGGAGATACAAGAAACAACCAATCTTGTGTTAAACTCTTCCAAAATATAATGAATAAATCTCACTCTTCCCACACCTCTTGGGTGTATAGTATTTCTCTCAAGAGTTATCTCTCTCAATAAATTACAATCAACTCAATAATTGAGTTGTTATTCCCTTGCTTCAGTTGATCTTCTTGATCTTGCACCTTGCAGATCTAATTGACCTTGCTTACTTGCTTCCTTACAATACATGCCCCATGGGTCTCTTAAATAGAATCCAAGGCATACAATTATTAGAAACATAAACTCAAAACTAAAATTAGTCTTTACATGCAAACACTCTGTCTATCCTAAAATTAGAACAAATCTAATTCTAGAAACACATGCAAATGCACACACATAGGTGACCAACGCCAGTCACTGTCGGTCTACATATTATCGATGTCAGCTGATCCCTGACCGATGTTAGTCAGTTCTGATCCATGCCTGATCAATGTTGGTGATACTGTTGATGTTGATTACTGGTTAAGCCCAACAACCTCCACACGAGCTCAACAGTGAAGCTTTTAGCTCCACAACTCAACAAATGGCTTACTTTATCCACTCTGTCAATTATCTTATTAAGAAAGGTAATGATTTAGAATGGATGGATCCTTGTTAAAAAGCATTGGATAACATGAAAGAATCATTTATTCATTCACCTATGCTTCATCTTCCTTCAAATGATCGACCTTTGATATTATATACTTCTTCTACACCCATATTAATTGGGGAAATGCTTATCCAACAATATGATATCGAAAGAGAGTATGCCATCTACTATATTAGCTAAGACCTCATTGATTGTGAGAAATGTTACATAAAAATTGAATGTGATTACCTCACCATATATGTTGTAGATGAAAAGATTTGACATTATATGTTTTATCATACCACTTACATTTTCATTCTTCTCTAAATCTTTTCTTCCTAGAGAGAAAATTGGAAAGTGGATGGTCCTCATGGAATTTAATCTCTGAATTATTACTCAAAAAGTTGTAAAAAGATAAATCATAGCTGATCAACTTGTTGTAACTCTTATACCTACTACCGATCACCTTAAAGATAGTCTTCTCAATGATAATATTATCTATATTAAAGGTCTCAACTAAACCATTTCTCTTAAATATTACTTCCATAACTTCACTGCTAATCTTGAAGCAAGTAATCTTAATGAATCAACTATCCTCCTTGATAATACTTAACCAAAAGTAGTTATTGAATAACTTCTTGAAATTAATGTTTGACTTACATGAAGATACTTGGATCCTTCAATTTGATGATTCTAAATGACTTTAAGGAGATGGGGTATGTTTCATTCTTACTAGTCCTCTCAAAAAAATCATCCATTTATCTTTTCACTGAATATTTGACTTCACTAACAATATGACAGAGTATGAAGCTTTAATATAAAGCATAAGAGTTTCTCTTTATTTAGATATACAATACCTGCATGCCTTAGGTAATTCTTAGCTCATTTTCCACCAATTCAATGGTGATTACTAATGAAAAATGAAAAATCTAATTTATTATCATCAAATTGTAACCTCTCTAACCAAAGATTTCATTTATTTCACTATCGAGCCTATCCCTCAAGAACAAAATTTTATTGCTGATTATCTTGCTTCTTTAGCATCTATTTTTCATCCACACCAAATTCTTATTGATCCCACTTTTCTTATCCAAATAATAAAATATCCATCCTATATTCAACCACATGATTCTCTTATTTTCCACATTGAGGATGTCACCATTCAACAAAGCTCATGATACAAAGACATCATTTAATTTATAGAACACCAAACTTATCCTCCCAACTTAGACTCCTACGAAAAGACTCACACTAGAAAATAATATTGTAAATATGTATTTCAATATAACATCCTTTATTACCATAATGTTGAAGGTACCTTACTCTATTGTGTTATACAAGATGAGGTTCCTACCCTTCTTGAACAAGCACATGGGGGAATTTGTGGTGGCCACTGTAGCGGGCATGTTATAGCCCACAAATGCCTATGTATGGGATATTTTTGGCCCACTCTTGAAAAATATGCCATTAAATTTGCTAAAAAAATTATTTCTTGCCAACTTCATGATGTTTTAATTCACTCACCTCCAACTGATCTTCAAACTGTCAAATCTCCCTGACCATTCTCCGTGTGGAGATTAGATCTCATCAATAAATTACCTCGATCTCAAGATGGGCATGTATTTATAATCATAGTCATAGAATAATTTACAAAATGGGTCAAGGATATGCCCCTTGTTAATGTAACTAGTACCACAATCTCCAAATTTATCCTTAATAAAATCATTTGCCACTTTGGTATCCCTTATACTATCATTTCAAACAATGATGGTAATTTCAAAAATAAAGATGTCAAACAACTCGGTGCTAAATTTAAAATCAATCAAAAAGTATCCACACCTTATAATATACAATATAATGGCAACTATAAGGCCACCAATAAAATTATTACTAAAATTATCCAAAAGATAATTCATGAAACCCGTACGGATTGGCACCTTCATCTCTATCCTGATTTGGATGCCCTTATTTTCATGATTTTTATATTCTATCTATCTAACACTTTTTTTAGGATACTTACATGGGTCTCACCCTCTGTAGCAACTCTCTCTTTTCACAAAACTTAGTCCTTCCTTTTGGTCTTTTGATTTCTTTTTTTCTCATGAGTTGTATTTTAAAACCATGGATAGGACCCAATCTTCCTCATGATGTACTTTTTACACACTTTTTGGAACCCCTTGGATTTTTATTTTGTGAATTGTAGTATAAGACCATGGATAGGACTTGGCCTTCTTCACAAATTCCATCTTCTTCTTATCCCATCTATTTTTACAATACCTTTGGGCACCCTAATGGGCTTCTCTTTTATGAATTGTAGTGTAAGACCATGGATAGGACATCGCCTTCTTCATAAAATCACCATCTCTTATGATTCCTTTTCTAGAATGTGTTTTGTAAATGGTTACAAGTTCATGATCTTTGTTCTTAGCTTTAAGTTTTACTTATTCTGATAGATGAAATTTGCATAACAATCTATGTTAGCCTGTTTTCCTCCCTTTCCCTCATTCTTATTATAAGGAATCACACTTTACTGTCATTGTACCCTTTTTTGCCCTGTGTCACATTTTTTATGATTTGAAGTAATTCAAATTGTTTCATACTTTATTCCTCTTAATGTTTTTTATTTTCACTCCACATTGGATCAAACAAGGTTGAAGCCAAGATAGAAATTTTATTTCACCTAAATTTACGAGACTCTTAGACACCATGCTCTTTTAAGTTCTCTCTCTTAGCAATTAAGTCCTAAGTATTCAAATGAAATTCATCTTTAGCACCCATGTTTGGTTTTTCAAATCCATATAGAGGAGGAATAGAAAAATCCATTAAGAAAGTTAAAATCCAAATTATTAAAAACAAAAGTCAATGATATACAAAAAGTAACATATAAATCTTAAAAGTTAAAATCATACCAAAAGACATGATTACAAAAACATCACCTATCTCTAGTTGAAACTCAAAAATCCATAGTTGGCCTCACACAAGAGCCAAGGTCCATTGGAGTGTAGTAGGCTAGTAGATTGTAAGAGAAAATTTTAATAAATTCTATGGTGCTACCTACTTTCTCGCACAAGTACCCAATATTCATAGTAGATCGATGACTCTGTAAGGGGTCTTGAAAATTGAGAACATGTCATGGGAATGTAGGTCTATTTTAATTTTTATGCATATAACCTTCATGAGATGATCTACATACTTCATTTATTGACCTAAGACTTGTGTGGCTAAGAGAAGTTCTTTAGAGTACTTGAGGTCAAAAGTCCTCTTATTTTGACAAACCTAATTTGAGTGTCTTGACTTTGATAAGGAGTTCCTCTACCTTGGTTTTTCCTTCATTCTCCCCTCCACCCATTTCATTTCCTCCCTTAACAGGCATGTGTGACTCTAAATTTGTTATCCCTCCTTCTATACTCCTTCACATCTTAAAAACATGCTAGCACTACTTTGTTTCAGTTGTATCTAGCCTTAAAACAATATGCTTGAGTAACTATGGATTACTTTATTTACACCATAGATCTACATTTATAGATATGCCTTGATTTATTATACCCTTTTTCATAATTTTACTACATTTTTTGTGGACACTTGAGTCCATTTCAACTTTCATGTACTTTTTCTATTTTTGAGTGAGGTTGGCTTGTTACTTCTCACTCAACAATGTTGTTTTCCCTTTTTATGCACATTTTTCCATTGATGATTGAGTAAGGATTGTTACTTTTAACTCATCAAATGTTATTTTACCATTTTTTCTTGCCCATCTTTGTTTAAGTAAGGATTGTTACTGATTTCACATTGATGTTTGGTTACCATATTTTTGACATGTATCCTTGGTTTGACTTGGTGAGTTTTCCTTTCTTACTTAAAGTTTACTTGTTTGAGTCTTTCAGTTTTTAGTAGCCTTGGCTTTTTAGTTACCCAATTTACTCTAAATTTTAACTTGGTCATTTGGTTTAAAGTAGCTCTTGTCACCCTAGCTTTCCAAATTTCTAAGTACATCCCATCCACATAGCACCAATTGTCTTAGATTTCCTACATTTGTTTGTTTTTTATCTTTAGTTTTGTATTCTTGGGTTTGTCAAAACAAGTCTTTGCACCCTCCACAATCAAAACTAAAAATATATCAAAAAACCATCCAATGATAAAGGTAAGTCAAGGTACACATTACATTTATTTTTTAGGTATTTCCCTTTCATTTATTTACTTTTAATTATTTTTGTTTAAAATATTACAACTTTTTTATAGCCTCAATGTTGTGTGTTACTATGTTATTTTTTGAAGTACCATCCCTTTTTACACCTGAGTGACACGTGATAAGCTTTGAGTGGGACATATATACACATAATATTTTCAATTTTTATCAAATACTGATGCTTTCTATCTTATAAGAACCCATCAAGTCTCAATCTCTCTAAGTGCACACCTTAAGGGGTGTACCAAAAAATGGGTGGAAAAACCATTGGTGCTTCATAAGATTGTTGTCCCTTATTGCCACTTATTAAAAATCTAATAATCTCCTAAATTATTACCCTAATCTACTCCTCTTTTGCACACTCCTCCAATCTTTTACCACCTTAAGTTCCCCTTTTCCTAACTTAAAACCTCTTTCAATAGTTTACAATACTAGGTTGACTGGGTTGACCTTGTACTCTTATTGGTGAAACTCATTTAGGGTCTAGGTCAGCTCTTTGCTGACCAATCCCATGACCTAGTGAATTTTTGTCAATAATGATACTAGGTCGATTGGGTCAACCCTATTGGCTGAAACTTTTGAAATGGTTTAGGGTTAGATCTACCTATATAAACACATCCATTTCATCATTATCAGAGAGACATTAAGAGTTATTATTCATTTATGCTTCTTTACAATATGGTCTTCCACCATTCTACTTGAGGATTCTTAACTTAGGGTTTTTACTTGGAGAATCTTGTCTTGTGGAGAAGTTTTGAATGCTTTGGCCTTTCTTAGTGATCCTTACAAACCACAATAAGCTCTTACAAATCCCCTTTGGCCAAGGGAGATATTGAGTCTCAATGGGTTCATCTTTCAGGGAAATATCTCTAACTTTGCTCCTCTCTTTAGTAGATAGAAGTAGCATAAGTAATAGATTTTGAATAATATTAATCTTCTTCTCCATATATAAGGGTCTTACCCATACATAGCTTAAATAGAATTCTCTTATGCATGCTTATTTTTAGTTTTTTACTAACCCCCATATTATGCCAGAAGCTTTTGGTGAGTACTAGATTAGATTTTGCTTTACTTATTATTAGTATAGTGAATATGAAAACATATGGCTTAATTAAGGTTATTGTATAGTTTTACTTAATTGGAAGCTTTAGAACCCTTGCTAGTGATATTATTTGTGATAAGAGATCTCCTAATTGGGTCTAACGGATCCACATATTGGTCATGTTATTGATTATATAATGTATCCCCAATCGGAAGTGTAAGTAGGATCTATTTTCTTTGAGCTAGGCTTGATTTATAGATCTGATGCATTTCTGATTGCATACATACCCTATCTGGTACTGTGGAGATTGTAGTGCCTAGCTTGCGAAACCCTAAGGCTAATAGAGAGTCATAGTGGTAACTTCTACATATGGATTTGGAATACTGATTTTCTCAACAAGGATCTGTTGTGCAACTATTATGAAGATATTCTTTGTGATGTCTTCCTTTAATTGCTTAAGATCTCTGTAATTTTTATCATCATGATTCTGTGACATGTATAAATTATAGTATAAACTATGTGATTGATGTGTATATTATCATAAGATATTATATTTTACAGTCAAATATCCTATTACCTAGTAGATCTCATAGAATTTTGATTTGAATTTTCGGTAATCATTTCTATGGTGCCCCTCTTTTTCACACTCCATACACCACAATCATAACTTGGTAAGTTAATTTCATGTAGCTCATTCATTTTTCATAAAATAACATCCAAAGTTGCCCTAGTTTTTTAGTAGACTACGGACTTTCCCCATAGTCTTCTATCTACTCCACCTAGAGTGCAGTTACTTTAGCATTAGAATAGCAATTAAATTGGGTTTGGGGAATGTAAAACTTAATCCTATGTCATAAACCCTCTATAAACATGCAACTTTATTTGTATCATGAAACATAAATTCTAATCTATTGATTACATTTGATAAACTATGATCATAGTCCCATACTGATTCTCTATATTTTTGATGATTTTCTTTAAAATCTTGTATTATTTGACTTGTATATTTATTCATTTTAAATCCTCATATTAGCTAGACTTTGAAATCCTAAAAGCTCAATTTGGAAACATCCATTTTGTATATGAACTCTAGAGCTCTTCATGTTAAGGCTCATATGAGCTCACACTTCTTCGCATCATCTATGCTTACATTTTTAATCTTCCATTTCATTTCACATGTTAACAGATACTACTCGGGGTCAGTAGACCCATCATATAGTGTCAAAATGACAAAAACTCCTGCATTGAGATGCATGCTTCCTATATTCATACTTGAAACCAGTGGTTGTTATGGACTAGAGTTTGCCAACGTCTTAAGATTTGTTGCAACCTGAAATCTCGTCTCAATCAATTTCTTCTTATCCAACACTTTCTTGTTGTCTTCACCATATTTTTAAGATTTATCTGTAAAATAGTCAACCACATAATATCATTACCAAATCTTGCATTTCTTCTTCTTTTTATTGATAAATTAGGCACAAGGAATGTGTACCCTTGAAATGAATGATTCATGTCTATGGCTTTTGCTTTAATTGAACTTGAACCTACTTTTATCTTATGACTTAACTTCTTTAAAAGACCATTCCTTCTCTTCTCCAAATAATATCGTCACTTGTAACTATGATCTAAAACTATCTTCTAACTGATCCAATTGTTCTTTTTGTCTCTTTCCAATTTCTACTGTCTCTTTTGCATCCCTTTTCCAATCTGTGTCCATTTCTACACTGTCATCTACAACTTCATTTTTTTGGGGCCTTGCCATTTTTTCATCTTCATCATGTTCATAATCTATAGCTCTTCCTTGAGATCTCATTCTACCAACTATCACCAAACATTTTGTGTTGTATCAATTTAGCACATTATTCCTTACTCAAACCAACATTTATAAGTATATTATTTGTGGTTATTGATTCAATTTTAGAGTTAAATTAATAAAACTAACATTCATTAAGTGAAGGAACATTCATATTGCATCATGACTAACTACACTAACGATTTAAAAAATTCCATCCAATACTTTTTTAAGTGTTAATTAGTTTGATGTTACCTCTATCTCCTCTAACTTTGATTTATTTTGGGCTTTCCTTCTACTAATTTTTTTAGTGCTTGTTATGTTTACAAAACATATTTGAACAATAAAATTAATGTATAAATGTACAAGACAATGTAAGGTTCAAATTTAATCTTGTTCTTTTCCTCCCAAAGCGTACTTCTCACATAAATTGTTCCCCAATAAAAGGGTGAGGTGGGTCCCCGATCGGGGTTGGGGTCGGCGCCAATCAACGCTTTGGTATCGAATTTTCTTTTGCACGTTATTTCCATTGGAAAATGTCGCCTTTTAAGAGACATTTGCTGCTTTCTAATTTGATTAAAATGCAACCATTGAAAGGGTAACGGCACCCTAAAAGCTAGATAAAGACATAAGATAATGGTTTTGTTTTTTTTGGTTACAAAAATAACAACAAAAAATAGTAAATGAAATGATTATAACTACATTTTAAAAAATTAATTATTTATGGGATTATAGATTGTTATAACGTAGTTTCAGTGTTGATGATATCATAAAACGATTTGTTTCTTTAAGAAGGTTGTTTCTTCTCTTAATAGTTTGAGTTATTAGTGTCTCTAACTTTTTTATCCTAGTCTCTTCAAATAACTCTAATATAGACCCAACTCTTAATGTTTATATATAGTTGATTCAGATGTCTGTATAAATTGAGCATTCGAGGATGAATTTTTTTGTCTCTATTTTTACTTCTCCCATGATGCAAAAAAACACACATCCTTTCTTTAGGAGTTATCTTTCTATTCATCTCACATGTGATCTTGTGAGAACTGGTCCTTATTTAAACTATGATCATATTCTCCCTTCATTTGATTTCAACACTTATGTATCATTTTCACAATGCTTATATGTTAGGTTGAATTATGTAATACAATGTTGTCATTCTCTACTTGTTTTATTTCTCCACATAACTATCATAAATCTTTCATTCACATAGTTTTTATTTATTTGTTAAGGTTTAAAAAATTATTTAAGTGGATATCTCATCTACTCATTTATTTGTTATTTTGTTTCATTCATGTACTCTTCCTTCTACATAACTCTTATTTTCTAATGACCTAGGCCACCTCCCTATCTCCATGTTTCTATTTTTTTCAAGTGACATAATAATTTGGTCATAATGTTTGTCTCTAGTTAAAAATACTTGTTTATGCAAGGATTAATAATAGGAAACTAAAACCTTAATTCTCAAATTGTTTGTGATTAGACTCCTTTGTATCCTTTATATTTATATTTATTTTAAATTAAACATGCCATGTGCCTAAATAAATATAAAAGAGAAAAAATGAATAGTATTTTTTTTTATATTTATTATGTAATTGTATTAAGGGAGATACCAATAGCTGAGTGGGGTCCAATACATGAGAAGGTTCTTGGGGATGTGAGGCCTAATTCTTTATTATTATTTTTTATCAAAAGTGGATGAAATTTTATTTGATTACAAATATATTTATAAACATTTGTAGTGCGTTGATATTCCAACCTAATTCATATCAAATAATAAATTTATATACAAAATATTATACTTTTGTTAAAACACTCCATCTCAACCATACATATATTAATTTAACATTTGCATGAATTAGTGCTAATATTGAGTTTATTCATATAGATTTTCATATTATTTGTCAAATAAGTTATATTCTTTCACTTACAATGAAAAGTCAACACCCTATCAACTTTATACTTCTACATGTACAAAATTTTAAAATATATTGTTATATTCAAAATATTTAATGTGTTAGTATACATCCACTTTGTCATAATATTTAATTTTAAAATTAATAGAAATATGTACTATTCCAAACGATTGATTTTAAACATATTCTATTTTTTACTCCTTAGACCTTCGTTAATACTCTAGTCCAAATACCTGCATAATTTAACACATCATGTAAGTCTCACCAAAATATTAAATACATATTCAAAAATTTTAAATAATAAATTATAATATAAAATTAATTGTTCTTCTCAATACAACTAAGTTCAATAAAAACCATTCCAATCAAGATTAAATGAATGAATGGGATGCAACTCCAAAGATCATAAGGATATTGGAATTTTAATCATAATCTATCGGTTTAGATTTTGAAAAGGCTCTATAATGATACCTTACATGGTAATCGCTATGCTAAAATTATATTGACATGTTAAACCCTAAAATTTATAATGAAATAATAGACATTTTGAGACAATTATGGGTGTAAATTTTAAGTGTTGATGTGGCACCATTTAAGTGCCACGTGGGGTGCCAATTTAAGTTGTACCACTTCTTGTGTCTCTCCCTTATTATAATTTCACCTTATGTTTGATACAATCTTACAAAATAATTATGTTATGTATTTGACTAAAAGAATTGTGAAGTTTGGAATTACACCTACTAATTAAATTTAAGATATTAAAAATATCCAAGGCTTTTTGTTGATCTCATTTTATTTTTCCTACTATCATCATTTTTTACATGGAAATGTATGTATTCTTGGAGAATTATTTGCATGAGTTTTAAAGTGATTTTAAAAATTAATGTCAAGCTAATTGTGACAAATGACTTGCAGTTCCATGAAAGCTATTGTCAGCTTAAAATGTTATAAAAGAGATGTGGGTTGACTATAAAGAGAGCACATGTAGACATGGATAATTTGATAAAAAGGAATAGAAGGAAACATAAATCATATTTATCTTGCATTTGTTTGGAAGAGATAAAATTAATATATTACATTTAGACAACAATAGAAAATAAAAGAAAACTGTAGAAAAAATAGAACTTTATTATAATTCAAACAACTTTTCTATGCATAACATCTAATAAAAGGTTAACATTTTTATATTTAGAAGTGTTACACACACACACATGTATGTATGTATACATATATGTATGTGTGTGTGTGTGTGTGTGTGTGTGTGTGTATGTGTGTGTGTGTGTCTACACACACACACACACACACACAATGATTTATTCCAATTAGAATGAAACATGGTATATATTACATGAAATTGGAATTAAAATTTATATAGATTACAAATTTCTTCTCCAATTTCTTACTTGCTAAATGTATTATTTTTTTTTGCCAAATGTATATGGTAGCTAGAAAATGTTGGTGCAATTGATGAAATACATTGAAAATTATAAAAATATTCACTAGAAAGAGCACATTGAATAGCCCATACTTTCATATATCACACCTAACTAGTTTGCATTTACATGTGTTGAAGGGGAAGAGCAAATGTAGTGTATTAGAAAGTAAAAATCATAAAAACACCATATAACTACTATATTGGAGAAAATAACCCACCCTAACATTTTGGCCCCTTACATTGACTACCTAAATCAAGGAATAGTTTAGAACATATTAGGATCAAAAATTTAGGAAGGACATCAATAATTTGGAGGAATCCAATAATGCTCATAATTTTCGAATGAGAAAACAAGTAACAACCACCATTAGTCATTTTAATTGGTAATTAGCACTCTAAAATATATCTTATATATTTGTATGGTAATTACCACTATGACAAATATAATTTATTTTTACATGGAAATGGATGTATCCATGGAGGACTATTTACATTAGTTTTTAGGTGATTTTATATCATGTTCAAGGAGATGTGGTCTAATGGGCATGGGCCACTTTTAATAGTTAAAATTGATATCTTTTAGGTGAATTGTAAGAGATAAAATTGATACCTTAAAGTTTGGCAATAATGGAAAAGGAGAGTAAACTCTAGAAAAAAAAATAAAACTTTGTTATAAGTCTAATAGTTTTTCTATTCAGAAAATTTGGTGAAAGGCTAACATATATATATTATATATATATATATATATATATATATATATATATATATATATATATATATATATATATAATTAGAATTAGAATGAAAAATTGTATAAATTATAGAAAATTGGAATAAAACATTTTATAAATTACATAACCCTTCTGTATTTACATGCATGTTGAAGATGAAGAGTAGATGCAATGTATTAAATGCAAAACTTGAAGTGTAGGGATATGTTTATGACACCAATGTGAACTCATTGAATCATTTATCATGGAATCTCATGTGCCCTATTGTAATTATTACTAGAAAGGTTTTGTTAGGATGTAAAATATAATTATACATTTTTAGATGACTGAGATTATGCATGAAATACATCTTCAGGAGATGTTTGAAGAAACCAAATAAGGCCATGTTAGGGTTTTTCAACTAGGTAACATGAAGTGCCATGTGACTATATTTTTATTTTAAATATTATGAGAAAATACTATAAATTCCATAATCAAGCTTCAATTTTTGTTAATGGTTTCACATAAAAGTTGAATGAAAAAAAAATCACTCATACTTCTTGGGTATGTAATTGGGAATACATTATATTACAAGTATGTTGAGGTCATCAACTTAAATCACTCATATATTTAACACTTTTGGTGTTTATTTATGCTGATTAGTGGAAGGAATATTATATTTTATTCATCAAATCATGACAAATCAATGTCATTCATTACATTACATCATGTTCAATCTACAAGATATACTAATTACATAAGTTGCATACCTAGGTGATTAGTCTATGGATACAATTTATCCTAATAATCTTGTACACAATGGGAGGACAATATATGATAAAATATTTATTATTTATAAAAAACTAAAAGTAAATCGAAACTTGAGATTATTGATCTAGTCAAGTGCACATGATTTTTATATGACATTCAGGTCATGCAAGTTTTTTGGGGTCTGCATTATACACCCATATGTCAATACCAATATTTGTAATAAGATAGTCTTGCATTTATAACAAACCATAAAAATAAAATAAAGTATGGCCTTAGAATAAATCAACTAACTTGTAGTCAGTCATTTTTTATTGAAAAGGAAAAAAAATTACAGTAATTGAAGAACCATTATTAAGAGGGGATAACTTTCTCTGAAAAATGTGGTTTTAATTTAATCAAAGAAATAAATTACATTGAATAATAAATCATATTTTTGGAAAAAAATATATAACATAAACTTCTAACCCATTCAAAATAAGGATTATCAAAAAAATATAAAGGCTATTGCTTAGAAACCATCATAATTTAATAAGATGATTGCAAGGTACAACTATATGTAGATTCCATAGTATTGATAGTGGTGATGGAAAGAGGAGTAGTGAAAGACCTATATGAATTATAAGGATAAAAAAATAAAATCCAAATATTAATAATTTTTCAAAACACCAATGCTAATCTAGATGTAAATTGATGCATCAAGGAATTGGAACTGGAACTGAAACTAGAACTAGAAAAGGAACTAAACCTAGACCTTTTGAAAATAAAGTTTTAGAAAAAGGGGCTCACCTTGATTCAATTTAGTTACCTTTTCATTAATTATAATTATGTATGTCCCTTTATTCATTTATTTTACATCACAACCAATCAAGAGAGGTGCCTAGATGCATCAAAGTAGGCCATCTAAATATTAGCTCTTTTTTCATAAAATATTTAACCCCATGTGAAAAGGGAAGCTCACCTTCATGAGGGTACAAATGGTGAAATGTGAACCATATTCCTCCATGTTCATGTGACCACACAACCACAAAAAAAAACATAAACATTAATAATGATGCTAATCACTCAAACATTTATTTCAATAAAATGGTAGTATGATTATAGAATAAAAACTATTTACATTAGATTTTCAACCATTCATCCTCATTTACATTTATCATAGTTAATTATAATCAAATTTACAAGAGAGATTAAATTTTAGATCTAAAACGAGAGGTAAATCTAAATTCAAAATCAATAATCGTTCTCGCTCCTCTACTACCAAGGTACTTTGAACCACATCACAAATCTCTGGCCTCTATGTTTGAATCAGATTTGGAAGATTTTGAATTAAATTCTGATTAGGAGGATTTTGAAGATGCTAAGGAGATGTGTAACAAATCCAAACATAGTGTTTTGGTACTTGGAGAGCCTATGAATGGTGTGATTGGGTTTTGAAGGGGTTTCCTTTTCCTAGTCTTTGTTAAACCTCTCATAAGTCATATGGGTGTTGTGAAACTATCTTCCTAGTCTATTGTTAGTTGGTCATCTCAGTTTACTTTTCAATGGGATGAAGGGGTTTTCGTTGAGAAATAATTTGTAGATATGGTTTGAGGTCCCACATCTAGAACTATGATTAATAATGCATGATACCATATTCATTCTAGTTCCCTTTCTAGGGAAAATGCAAATAAACTTGTGCATACACCTTAATAGACATTGAAAGTTGTTGAGGTGGTCAAATCCATGGATGCTTCACTAGATGATGGATCTTTGTTTCTCCTTACTATCAAAATTCTTGTATTGTTTTTAATGTGGATAGTGAAATATTATATCCAACTATTAGCTATTTGCTACCATATTTTAATGAATCCCTTCCCTCTTTGGTTGAGTCTATTATTTGTCCAAAGAAGCGTTAGATCTATGTTGGTTGTATAAATATGTCTAATGCATTTCATGAGTGTAGAGACTTCTAAAATTCGTGGATTACTTCCAGTTATTTAGGTGAAATCCCATCTCTTATCAATCTTTATTCTCTTTCTATTTATTTACTTTATGTTGCATTCAAATTGGGAAATGTGCATGTCTTGTTCTCTATAGATTCACTTGATTTGCCTCTCCCTGAGGAATCCTTTCAAAAGATGGAGGCAAAGATTGGTAATATACCTCTATTTGGTAAGTGTGTGGGCACCTTCTATTCAAATTTAAGGCTTTTTACTTGGGCTTCCAAGGTCTGGAGTTGCATTGTTGTTCCCTCTTTCACATTGTTTGGCTCAAGATTTTTCCTTGTGGTCTTCTAAAGCCCTTCTAACAAATTTTTTGTTTTGGAAACTAGCCCTTGATTTTTCAAAAACTTTGGGTTTTTTTATCATGGTTCCCCTTCTTCTATCCATACAAGATGCAAATATAAATTGCCTCTATGTGGATTACATTATACAAACTGTCACCAGTTTTAAGAAAAGATGAGAACAACAAAAAATTGGTGAACATAGTGGGCTCCTTTGTGAAAGTGGATAACACTATTGGGATCTCATATTTTCTAGAGTTTGTGATATAATGGATTTCTATAAACTAATTTTACACTTGGTCAATTTCCTTTCCTTGTGCAGAAAGTGGACTCAATTTATCAACTCTAAAGGTCTCCCTTTTTGTTGCTTTCATTGTAATCTTCTTAATCATCAAATTACTTGGTGTCCTTCTAAGATGTGTGGGATATATTCTTCTCATGGGAAGAAAATTTGGAAAAAGAAAGAAAGGTCTCCAAATTAGGGATTTAGGTGGAAAAATCATGATAAATTCTATCATCCTCTCTCTTCATTTATTTCTTAATATTGTATGGATCTGGTGGAGGATGTTCTCAAGGTTGTGTTGGCCCCTTCTCTCTCTCTCTCTCTCTCTCTGATCCCTTCTCCTCTAATTGAGGTAGTCTCCTCCCCTCCTAGACCCTTAGTTTTGAAATAACCTATTGATGTGGGAACATATAAAAATAAATGTTGAAGGATAGAGTATGCATTGCTGAGATAGGAAGTAGAGTCTTTGGGGAGTGATGGTTTGAAAATAATTATGGAGGAATTTCTCTCTCGAAGAGGAAGAATAAGGATTACAACCAATGGTTAAATCTTCAAGGCTTCTCCAAGTCTAATCTTTCTTTGGTGAATTTTTTTCTATCCTCCTGGTATTCTTGTATGTTGATTTCTATGATCTCTTAGTTGATCCTTTGGGACCTAGTTGATTTCTTAGTTGTATGGTTTTTCTCCAATTTTACGATTTTATATTTAGTCTTGGATAGCTTTGATATTCTGATCTTAGCTGTTTTGATACCCAAAAACTATTAGTTTGAGACTTGAATTTGAGTTATCACATGTTTTCTTATTTTTTGGCCATGATTTTTATTTGGCATGTTTCCTTATTGCTAGGGTATTATAGTTTATCTATCATTATTATGTTCTTACTTGTCTTTTTGGTTTGATTTTTGTGTTTTCTAGTTAGTTGGCCATGTTTGTTTGTGTACACACCCTAATTTAGTAAAAAAACACAAGTATAATGTCTTTTATAGTTCTTTCATAGGATTTTCTTAATGTTGAATGAAGATCTTATTTGCATCATCACTTTGGTCTTTTGGGTCCTTATTATAGCTTATTTTCCCTACTTGTTACACCCTCAATGGTCTTATTTCATGCCAATCCTAGTCATTGGGGGCCCTAGACTTTTTTTTAATAATAACTACCTAGTTTTTACCTATAGGACAATAGTGCAGCCCTAGATAATAACACACCATGCTATTGTTCACCTCAATGCTATTATCCAATGATCACTTTTTTAGCTCATTTTGGGTCTTTACCCTTCCTTGGACCTCTTCTTATATTTTTATCTATATTTTTTCTTTTTTAGCCTGTGAAAAATCATATCACATTCAAATTAAATTTCCTTCAATATAAAGAGCCTCACAAGGCATTCTAAATCTATCAATTACTACTTTGGTACATAATTACATGGAAATGAATCAATAGTGTAGTTTAGCACTCTACATATTACTTAGCATCACACCTAGATCTAATGCTTCATCAAAGAATGGCCTAAGCAAAAGTCATTCTAGCATAGTCTGTGTGTTGATTATGCATGTTCCCTAATGGACAACTACATGTGATATGATACCCTTATCATTGAGATTAATGCAGACAATAGTTAAAATAACATGGGTACTACATCATGTGATCGTAACATCCCATACCCCAATTTTTACCTTTCCTTTTACATTTGATTTTATTATTTCTTATGTGTAGGTATTCATTAGGGTTTTTGAGGATAAATAACAAAAACATGGCATAGAAGGATGATCAGAAGCTCTTGATTGCACCTATAAAACCCTAAAGTTCTCTTGTAGCATCCCCAAAATTTTCAAGACCCCTATCCACAAAAGGACACTACCGTAGTATTTTAGACATGAGTGCAGTGCACTATTATCCCTCTAATTGTGCTACTATCCTAAGGTGCACAAAGCTCTATTTTTATAAATGAAAGGGATCTAGGATATATTCCTGACCAATTTTATCATCATTACCATCCAAGGATATAGGGTTTACTCCAGATAAGTGAATCTTCTCCTTACACTTGTTATTTCAGCTAAATCAATTTAATGAACTATTTGCACTATATATCTATATTCACCCTTTGAACTCAACCCCTTAACAACATAAGATTTACATGTATTAAGTCTTTAAAATTTAAATCATTTGGCGAATCTAACTTACTTTGAATATTGCTTAATGACACTAGTTGCATCCTAGGGTTTGCCTTCTCCATTTTTGTGTATTAAATTAGAGTTTATAAAATTCTTTTTTTTCGTGATATTTTCCCATCTTAAATGATCCATATCTATCATCTATTAGGGTTTCATTAATTTAATATATTTTAGATTTTGTCTACAAACCCTTCAAACCCTAGATCTACATACTAGGTCCTCATACATCTAAACATTATCCCTTAAGGTTTCAAGTCAATTTTTTTTTTGTACTTTGGGTTGTATATATAGCATATTTTAAATATATCTATCTTAGATTATATTATCCCCATTGCTTTCCTAATTTTCATTTTTTACGTTCTCTTTTGTGGCAAGTTTAAAATGACTTCTAGGGAACCTCTTACCCTTCACCCAATTAACCAAATTTTAAGATTTTAACATAATTATACAAATGAATGGATCACTTTTTAAAATAGTAAATTAGTGCATGATCATGAGCATGATTTAATTTATAATGATGATGATTTTTGTTGTAATGGATGAATATGATGATTACTATGAACATGACAGTGAAAGTGATAATGAGGATAAATTAGTTGCATCTTCTTCACATTTTCCAATTCAATTAAAAAAAGTAAGCACAAATGATGTTACACCCTTTACAGATTCACAAACTAAAGTAGATGATATTATTTTGTCACCTTATTTTACATTTCAAGCTCAAAATAGTGATTACATGCAAAATATAGATAATTCAAATCTCTCTAACTCTCCTACTACATGTCATAATATGCCAAATGAAAACACGATTATTAATTCTTCTACTTTTGACCCCATTATTAAATATAATGATAACATGTGCATTCCACTCATAGCTAGTGAGGAAAAACATTGTGTTTCACGTACACATGATGATGCATTGCATAGGATTAAAAAGCTAAAATCTTCTTCTACTCCTCTTTATGAGCATAAAAATGATAATTCTTCTACTCTTACCTCTAAAAGTTAATTAAATTTTGATTTTGATGAAACTTAGAATAACAATGATTACTATGAATTTAGTGAAGAAGATATTGAGTATACTCCTCTCTCTACTTCACCCATCTCTCATGTTAAAATTGATTCCTTATTAATTGATAATTTGAGCAAAAATATGTCTTTAGATAAATGTTTATGAAGTTATACTCATGTTCATATTTTACAGGGATTACATTCAAATGATAAAAAGGTTTCTTATATTATATTAACATGTGATACTTATTTACCAATTAACAATATAAGAGATACCAATGAATCTCCCCCACCCCTCCTTATCAAAGTAGAACATGTTTTCTCATACTAACCCCCATGAGTGTGATATACAATTTCCCTCTCACCAAGTCCAAGGTATCACCCCCCAAAAGGTTACAATGAGAAAACCCACTATCTCTACCAATGTTCCTCGATGTAATGTGCTAATGGTTAAAATTAATAATAAGATTCAAGGTTTAAACAAACCTCTTGATGATGTTAACATACCTTCATAAGAGGTAATCTCCTTGATGCATGTTGTGGGTACTTTATAACAAAAAATGCATTGGCTCACCTTCAAAAGTAAAGCATACTACTCCTAGGTTGATGACAATGCTATTCAAGTTAAATCTTCAATACAAAATTACCAAAGCAAATTTAGATACCAACATTACCAAATTCCAATGGACATGGAAACCCATACTTGTACCTCAAATCTTATAAAAAGTCTATGGCACATGTCGCTCATAGTTTGATTTTCTTACAATTATTTCCACAAAATCTAGATGGTGAAGCCTTAAATTGGTTCTATCATTCACTCCCTAGTGGTTCACTACATACATATGATGAGTTAGAATAAGTATTTCTCATGCATTATATTCAAAATAAGGGACCTTGAGTCACATGTGAGAGGTTTCCTTCACTAAACTATGGTAAGTTAGAAACAATAAATGATTACATCTTACGGTTCAAATCATGTATGCAATAATTGATCTACCATATGATAGGTTTAGAGACACAATATATCATTGTTAGAGGCCTAATTTTCCATCTTAAAGATAAATTTTTATATGAGACATCCAAATAATTTTGACATCTATGTTACACAGCTTTGCCATTAGAAAAGAAGTTGGGACTAGTTGAAACACATTCAACGTCAGATTCAGATTTTAATCTTTCATAAACATGGTCATACAATATGGTACAAGCACATAATCCACCCATGATGAAGGAAAAAGAGGGACATAAACAACCAATCAATATACTCAACACAGGCAAAAATCCAGTTCACAAAGTATCTCCCACAATGAGTAGAACACATGACATCAACAGAGGGGATATATAATTTTTAGATAAATATAAGTCTCATGACATCTTATTTACATTATTATATAGGGGGATGTTCACACTTACTCCTAATAATCACCATATAGCACATCATTTTCACATGATAACAAATAAACCATATTACAATTATCATCAAATTAATTGACATTCAGACAATAATTTTTGTGCACTTAGAGATCATATTGACTAGTATGTCAATAGAGGCATTAAATAATTCATGCAAGGGGCATAGAGATATATTTATCCACACTCTCCTAGATCACATTCCTCTATGAGTGAGTTATCCTAGGATATTCCTCTTAAATATCCATTGGTTACTCATCATATGAGCCATGTGGTTTCTAGGACACCTACTTTTGTGAGATCTCATGCACCATAGATTCAATAGAGATGGAAAATAGTTCACATAAATCAAACTAATTAAAAAAACATGATAACAAAATGTAAAGAAACTCAAGCACCATTATCAATATGATAATCAATTAATATATTTTACAGAGATCATAGAAATTAGAACATAGCCTTAGTATGACAATCGATTAATATATTTGCTAGAGATCACATAAATTAGAACACAATCTCAATACAAAAAAAAATTAAGATATTTTGCCATAGATCACAAATATTAGAACACATTTTTATAACTACAACTAATTAATCTATTTTCTACAAAGTTTACACATCTATATACCAACAATGCACCACAAATAATATCAATTCTAGAGTCTACTTTTACTCCTACATAATATGGTCACTTGTTTACTATGCCATCATGATTTAGATAGTGCATGTCATAGTCACATGATCAATATTTACTTATAGTGTGACACTCTTATGTCATCGATACTAAAAACTAACACTCCTAGTCTAATATACATATCTACTCAAACATATCTATACAATAAAAAGTCAATTACCATTATCTAGCCATATACTACATTTACATATCAATACATAATCAATTTATATAATCAAACATTTACTCAAGTAAAAAATGAAATAAATAAAAATGATAAGTAACACAATATCTATATAACAGTAGGTCCATATTTATATAATTTAGAAACAAGTTCGATATAATGATACATATTTACTCAATAATCAAAGCTTGGTCATGAGGACTAGCCTCATCACCCTCACTCTTAAATGCATGCACACTAGAGCTAGATGCTCATAAATCCCCTCTAGATCTAGAATAAGACTAAGCTCTAAGACTATGATCCCTCTCTCATAGCACCACTACCTCAGCCACCATCTCTGCATGCTTCCATTATAGATGAATATAATCATCTAAAATCTTACCACTTACCCCACCCAAACCATTAGGTGGAGGTATAGCTTACCTCTGCAACTTGACATGTGCCTCGTCTCTATCTACAACTACCTATCTATACATTATAGTGGTAATGTTTGATCGATCAAATAAGTTGGAATGAACACCTATAACTCCTATATCACTCTCCACTAACCCATTATCCATGACATCATCAAGGATGTTCTATGTCAACTCTCACAAAGTAGCCTCAATGATGGTCTCCCAATTGTTGACGCAGTGGATTGCACCCTTGATAGGAGGCTGAGCTCCTGCCTTCCACACACAACAATGGAAACTCCCCTCTTGCCTATGGGCCTGGAAAAACTAGGGGGAGAGTCTCTAGATAAGAGCTAGCTCCCTTTGATGCATCTGAGTTATTCCAGTAAGTTGATATATATATATATATATATATATATATATATATATATATATATATATATATATATATTAGGGGGGTTGAAAAGGGAGAATGATGCTGAAAACAATAGAACCTAACCTAATAGGGTGATGCACTAAACAAGTTGATTTGCTTAGCTCAAACATACGCTTTTCACCAAGAAGAAGCTATCATACACTTCATCTGATGTGGGAAACTCTTTTGTATCAATGAGTCAGGGGTCTGTAGAGATATAGGGAGGAAGAAACTATCAAATGTGTTCTGAGACACACTTTGGCAGCCTTATTCACATGCGCCTATACTCCTGTTGTAGACACTTCTGGCAGACTTGCAGAAGAAGAAACTTCACAATGCACTAGACATGTTGGAATCATTTTGTGAAAGCATAAAATAAAATTACTTAACATAAAAATAAAACATAGGCATATGCGTGAGTGTAAGTTCAAATGGAGGTAAAAATTGCTAAGTCTTGATTCAAGGTAAAATCTGGCAGAGTTCTACCTTACAAACCTAGAGATTTTTGGGCAGAGCTTTGCCTTATGGGCTAAGAGATATTATCCTTTCTCAAATGGGAAGTTTAAAATATATAGAGAGAAGAGAAAAAAAACTTTGGCATTTTCTGGAAAAGACTTTGGTGCCCTTCTTACAAGTGGCCCATGTGCATTGAGAGAATTGGGAAGAGGAAGCCACTTGATAGATAATGTTATGTCAGCTCCTGCTTTGACTTTGGAATTCAAACATTAATGTGAAAACATGGGTTGTGCCTATTTTCTACAAATAGACTACTCCCTTTAGATATTTACATGGTTTGTCTACTTATAAATGCAAAGTGGAGAAAATAGGGTCGCATCGTTCACTATTTGCGCCTCTTGATGACCAATTCATAGACACTGTGTCAACCGCTAGAGTAACTCCTTGAGTCGACACCTCCCTTTGCCACCTGGACTATTTTGTCCATTTTTGCACTTTGTCTCTTCCTGGTTTTGTCTTCCTTATGGCCTTAAGCCTTTGAATTTCTTCGAGTTCATGTTTAAGTCTGTGAAGATCAATAGCTATTTCATTGCCACAAATTTGGACTTCTTCGGGTCCATCATCTTCCTTAGCGATTCTTTCATGTCTTTCATGCTTTCTTTGGCTACTTTCTACTAATCTCAACAAGTGACACATGGCATGTTCTACTGTGAAATAGGTAAGGACACATGGCAGCATCCACTTAACTTATAGAAGCTTTAGATACCTTTTGAGAGTCCTACAGAAGATGACACATAGCGGCTTCCACTGAGCTTTAGAAACAATATAGAAACATTTGAGACTCATTTAGATTCACACAAACTATGAAACTTGGTGTGCTTTGCTTACTTTAGCAATTTATCTAGGGCCCACCATAGTCCTTACTCAATAATGGAATGAAAGGAAGAAACCACAGATGTTGACACTTGTCGACTTCTGTTGAGATTTACAAGGGACACATGGCACGTTCCACTATTTTTAGAAAAACATATCAAAACCTTTCGCAGTTGCCACTTGGCACCCTCCACAGAACTCTAAGGGAAGCTTATTGAAAGAAGCTTTGAAACTTAGATGTAGACACTTGTCTCGCTCCACTAAGTTTTAAAAGGGACACGTGGCATGTTATGCTACTTTTAGAGACAAATTATAATGTGTCCCGATAGACGACACTTGGCAGCTTCCACTCTCAAGGTTTTTTCTCTTCGGTCAGGCTTTGGTCTCGGCCATTCTTCTCATGACTTTTCTTGAATTTCTTCAGACTTTTTTTTTGAAGGAATTCCTTCAGACAAAAGTCTGAAAGAAATCATTCTTGCCTTTGCCTTAGTCCTTTATACTTGTTTCCCTTTGGACTTTTTTGCTCGTAGCCTTTTCAAATTTCTTCAGACTTTTGTCCAAAGGAATTCCTTCAAACAAAAAGTCTAAAGAAATTATGTCCTTGTCTTTTCCTTTGACTACCTTTCAAAAATAAGGTGCAAGATCCCTTTGAGAAAATTAGAGGACACCCAGGTGCTACAAAAATGTCCCGAATTCATTCCTGTACCTTCTCAAACGGTAGTTTCCCTTCGAGAATGTTGAAAATGACCCTTCTAAAGAGTACTTCCTTTGCCTTGCTTGTTTGGATGGTCTTTTGGATTCTCTGAAGTATTCCTTTAAACAAAAGTCTGAAAGAAATCATTCTTTTTGCTTGTAGGCTCCCCTTTGAAAAGTGCCTTTGGAATTTCTTTTGCCCTAGTTCATCTTCATTCTTTAAACTAGTTCATCTTCTGTCAAAAGAATTATGCAACTTGAATTCAACTGCTCTGAACATTCAAGGGAAGAAGGGGACCAATTTTGGCTTGCAAGACCAAAATGGTCAACAAATTGGCGACTCCCAGGGGAAGCATGCCTACTATGCTTAGAAACTAGTTGCCTTAAAATCCATTGGGCACGGAGTCAGAATGCAACTTGAAAAAGTTAGCAATAGCCTTGATGGATCCAAGAATCAATCATGAAGCTTTTACCCCACACACAAAGGAAAATACACACAAGGCTAAAAACACTACTTGTGCAAACTACACTTGGGAAAATAGGAAAGAAAACTAAAAATAAACTACTATATATAGCTAACTAGGTATATTTTCCTCCCTCCTAGATCAAAGGGAAAACTTCTTAAGTCTCCTTCATGGCAAGGAAACATATGGTGCCAGACAAGTGGCTGAATGGAAAGGAGACTTGGTGACCTGCTCCTCTTGCCTGCCACCTTGACTGGCTTGCCTTTGAGTGGATCAAAGTCAAACATGCTCCCAACATATATGTACTCTTCTTGTTCTTGAAAGCTTGTCGAATGCTAGCTCTTCATGCTAGTGCATTTCACCAAGAAATCAAATGTTGTTGGCTCATTGCCATAAGCCTTTTGATATGTGCAGTCCATTTGCAATGCATCATGGTTTGACCCATTCCCTTTTATTTCATTAAAGATCCTGTCAAACTCATCCTCTGCTCCTTCATGGCTTTCTTAAAGAAGGGTGACTGTGGTGATGTCTGAAATGGAATCACAAACTGATTGCTCATCCCACATAACATCACCTTCTTGTTCAAGGCTCTCTTCTTCAAAGCTATTCTCAAGATGAATAGGACTCTCTCTCTTTTGCTCAAGGATCAAAGTCTTTAGTTGTTCAAAGACATCCATCTGATCCTCCCCCAACTCAAGCTCCTCAGCATGGTCATCTTCCTCATCGAAACAACAAGGAATTTCATCAAACAAGGGAGGAGAGAGCTCACCATGCTTATGTTCCTCCTCATATTGCTGGAACATCTACATATATGCATGCCCTATGTCTTCTCCATTGTCGATATGTCTTCAAAAAAAGCATCGATGATGATTTCTTCTTCTTTGACATCCATGATAGCCTCATGGGAAACTACAAATTGGATCTTCTCTTCCTCACTCACCTCCTGCAAAATAGGTTCCTCTTTGAGAAGGGATGAAGTGGAAGGCTGACGATTAAAACCATGTGGAAGAGGAGGCATTCCTTGAGTTAGAATCAAATGATTCTCCTCTTTCCATTTGGCTAGCACTTCATCTATATTAGGTGTGGCCTGATAGCTCTCTTGGAGGTGTGTAGTGGGGTGTATTCAGACATGGAAACTATTGCATCCATCACACGTTGGCTGAGGAATCTCACTCTGGACTCCAAATCTGCAATTCTCCTGGCTAGATCTTCTTGAAAGAGCCTTTCTTAGAGGTCACAAACATCATTATGATGAGTAGGAGTAGGTTCATCTTCTTCAAGGTTTTGAGTAAAACCTTTCTTCTCCTTCTTCCTGCCCCATGATTCCATTGTTTCCTTCCAAGTCAGGATCTTGCCATCATGTTGAGAGACCTGAGGAAGTTGAGGAAGGATAGGAAGGGTTTGCTAATACACAGGAAGAGCTACTTCAATTGAAAACATATTTGGTGTGTATAATCCCATTGCTTAGAACCATGGACCTTATTTTATTTCATGTGGTTTTGGTCAAGCTCAGGCTATTCATGGAATCACCTTAAACAGCTCCACTGGTCACCCTTCAACAATGAGGGAAGTAACGCTAGAGTTTGAGGTGGTTCCATGACATCTTGAGCTTCACCAAAGTTATACAAAAAATGTGATTTATTGATGGCACCACTACTGCTTAACCAACTGATTCAACTCGGAGTCACCATTGGTGTTGATGAAAAAAATCCAAAGGCTGGTTGGTTGAAGAACACACCAAAATTCTTCAACTATTTGGATAAAACTTGTCTTAGTTGGTCCCACCGGGCGTGCCAAAAAATGTTGACGTAGTGGATTACACCCTTGATAGGAGGCTGAGCTCCTACCTTCCACACACAGTAATGGAAACTCCCCTCTTGCCTACGGGCCTGGTAAAACTGGGGAGAGAGTCTCTAGATAAGGGCTAGCTCCCTTTGATGCATCTGAGTTATTCCAGTAAGTTGATAATAAGTATATATATATATATATATATATATATATATATATATATATATATATATATATATATATATATATATATATTATGGGAGTTGAAAATGGAGAAGGATGCTGAAAACAACATAACCTAACCTAATAGGGTGATGCACCAAACAAGTTGATCTGCTTAGCTCAAACATACACTTTTCACCAAGAAGAAGCTATCATACACTTCATCTGATGTGGGAAACTCTTCTGTATTAGTGATTTAGGGGTTTGTAGAGATACAGGGAGGAAGAAACTATCAAAGGTGTTCTGAGACACACTTTAGCAGCCTATTCACATGCGCCTATACTCTTGTTGTAGACACTTCTGGCAGACCTATAGAAGAAGAAAATTCACAATGCACTAGACATGCTGGAATCATTATGTGAAAGCATAAAATAAAATTACTTAACAAAAAAAGAAAACATAGGCATATGTGTGAGTGCAAGTTCAAATGGAGGTAAAAATTGCTAAGTCTTGATTCAAGGTAAAATCTGGCAGAGTTTTACCTTACAAACCTAGATATTTTGGGCAGAGCTTTGCCTTACAGGCTAAGAGATATTATCCTTTCTCAAATGAGAATTTTACAATATATAGAGAGAAGAGGAAAAAAACTTTGGCATTTTCTAGAAAAGACTTTGGCACCTTTCTTACAAGTGGCCCATGTGCATTAAGAGCATTGGGAAGAGGAAGCCACTTGATAGATAATGATGTGTCGGCTCCTGCTTTGACTTTGGCATTTAAACATTAATTTGAAAGCATGGGCCATGCCTCTTTTCTGTAAATAGACTACTCCCTTCAGATATTTATGTGGTTTGTCTGCTTATAAATGCAAAGTGGAGAAAATAGGGTCGCATCGTTCATTGTTCGTGCCTCTTGATGACCAATTCATAGATACTGTCAACCGCTGGAGTAACTCCTTGAGTCAACACCTCCCTTTTCCACCTAGACTATTTTGTCTATTTTTGCACTTTGTCTCTTCCTGGTTTTGTCTTCCTTTTGGCCTTAAGCCTTTGAATTTCTTTGGGTTTGCGCTTAAGTCTACGAAGATCAATAGCTATTTCATTACCACAAATTTTGACATCTTCAGTTTCGTCATCTTCCTTAGTAATTCTTTTGTGTCTTTCTCACTTGCTTTGGCTACTTTCCACTAATCTCAACAAGTGACATGTGGTGTGTTCCACTATG
Source organism: Torreya grandis (assembly GCA_037957365.1). NCBI lineage: Eukaryota > Viridiplantae > Streptophyta > Pinopsida > Cupressales > Taxaceae > Torreya > Torreya grandis. The sequence goes on from JARHVA010000107.1 coordinate 3,447,790, forward strand.
AAACAGGTGAGAACACATGGAAGCATCTACTTAACTTATAGAAGCTTTAGATACCTTTTGAGAGTCCTACAGAAGATGACACATGGCAACTTCCACTGAGCTTTAAAAACAATATAGAAACATTCGAGACTTATTCAGATTCACATGGACTATGACACTTGGTGCACTCTGCTTACTTTAGCAATTCATCCAGGGCCCACCACAGTCCTTACTCAATAATGAAATGAAAGGAAGAAACCGCAAACATTGACACTTGTTAGCTTCCATTGAGCTTTACAAGGGACACATGGCATGTTCCACTATTTTTAGAAAAACATATCAAAACCTTCTACAGTTGCCACTTGGCACCTTCCATGGAACTCTGAGGGAAGCTTATTGAAAGAAGCTTTGAAACTCAGATGCAAACACTTGTCATGCTATGTTGAGTTTTACAAGGGACACATGGCACGTTCCGTTGCTTTTAGAGACAAATTATAATGTGTCCCGACAAATGACACTTGGCAACTTTCGCTCTTGGGATTTTTTCTCTTCGGTCGAGCTTTTGTCTCAGCCATTCTTCCTATGGCTTTTCCTAAATTTCTTCAGACTTTTTGTCCAAAGGAATTCCTTCAGACAAAATTTTGAAAGAAATCATTCTTGCCTTTGCCTTAGTCTTTTTTACTTGTTTCCCTTCAGACTTTTTTTCTCGTAGCCTTTCTGAATTTCTTCAAACTTTTTGTCCAAACAAATTCCTTCGAACAAAAAGTCTAAAGAAATTATGTCCTTGTCTTTTCCTTCGACTGCCTTTCAAAAATAAGGTACAGGATCCCTTTGGGAAAATTAGAGGGCACTCAGGTGCTACGAAAATGTCCTGAATTCATCTTGTACCTTCTCGAAGGGTAGCTACCCTTTGAGAATGTTGAAAATGACCCTTTCGAAGAGTACTTCCTTTGCCTTGCTTATTTGGATGGTATTATGGATTCTTTGAAGTATTCCTTTAGATAATAGTCTAAAATAAATCATTCTTTTTGCTTGTAGGCTCGCCTTTGAAAAGTGCCTTTGGACTTTCTTTTGCCTTGGTTCATCTTCATTCTTTAAACTAGTTCATCTTCTATCGAAAGACTTGTGCAACCCGGATTCAACTGCTCTGAACATTCAAGGGAAGAAGGGGACCCATTTTGGCCTACATGAACAAAATGGTCAACACCAGTACTCATAATCTCCTACAAAACACAAAAAAATACATTATACCAAATTAAACAAACCATTAAGCCAATACTAAACAAACAAAGCATGTAAATCTAGAAATGACAACATACCCTTAACTACTTTAATGGCACTAGATCTAGTACATCCTCAATAATAGCTCCATCCCCAAAAAATAGTGGTGGTCATCTATGTCATTCCTACCATAATAAAAAGGCATTGATAGTCTCAACATCATCTAAATTAGGTATCTCTATTGTAGGATATCACTCTATCACTGAAATTAGAGTAACCTCAACTGTTGTGAGTATAGGCCTACTACCTAGCCTCTTTGGGGCTCAACTACTCCTCACCCACACCTATGATATGAGAGGCACATCCTAAACCACACAAAAATTTTGTGTCACATGTTCATACTATAACCTCTCAAAAATTATGTCTATCAAGCACACAGCCACTAGCTCACTCAAATCCATCTCAAGTACATCCCATCCTTAGTTCATCCCTAAAGTACGTTGTAGGGTCTCCAAATAATGTCTTTGGGTTTCACCCGATCCAATACCCATCAATAATGCATCATGCTCCTTGATCACATGATATTTTTTCTAGTTCATCTCTCTATAAATACTTATGGGTGTTCCCAAACTGCACATGGAAACCCTTCAGGGCTAGCCACTATAATGTGTTATATGCCCAATTATGTAACAATGTCAAGGATCCAATCTCACCACCACACAACTCCTGAGTAAAATTGTACAAATATTGATACAAGTGGGCTAGCACAGTCCCATTCTCCTTTATGTCCTATAAAATCCCATGTATCTTATATTAAATGGATACCTTACTACCATCCACATCAATAAATGAATCCATTAAGATACTAAAAACTTTTGCAACTATGGAACATTAATTATAACAATCATAGATGATAATATATCATTGCTTCTCCCTTGATGATGGATCCCCATGGGTTTAAATACAAAATACCTTGATTCATGATCTATGGCTATATCTATAAATACCTCCTATAAAATAGACCACTGACTGGTAATGGGCAATATCAATATCTTATACACATCCTCCAAGGTAATAATAATCTCCCTAGTGGGAAACCAAAAAGTACATGTATCATCATCCACCCACTCACACAATATCATCATCATATGGAAAACCTATGGCATAGGTGTAAGTGATGCCACGTAACCTAGACCAACCCTATCCATAATTTCTCTCTCATCATCTGTTAGGGGCAACCTGTATAAACAATCCATCAACCAGTCACTACAAAACTCCCTTGTACACACATCCACTTGTAGAAGACATAAAATTATACATTATCATCTCTAAATGGAAAATATACATACTAAAACAATCATTAAATGTAATTTATAATAAAAAATTATAGTATTCGTTTCATAGGACATTAGTACTATAGACATATCACTAGCACTAGACATTAGCACAGTCCTTAGATGGTAGAGTAACAACCTAGGACACTAACACTATCCTTGGGACACTAACATGGCCCTCCTAAAAAGGGCCCTAATATAGCTCAATAATGCTAAAAATCTTAATAAAAATGTCAAACACCCCAAAAATGAGGGGATATTTACTAGAGTAGCCTCCTCATCCACCTGGATGAGCGCCTCCACCTCCTCATAATGAGTCACATTCACTCCTCATCTCCGTGGCATGTTTTTGGGGTCAAAGCAACAATTCATTCAAAGACAAAAGGTTCAAATGATTTTTTAAATCAATCAACCAACCTATTTAAACCATGTCAAAAATTCCACCCACCTAGAGTTTACCTTGCATGCAAATTTATCCAACTATTACCCAAATCTTCCAATTATGACATCTCAAGAACCATATATCTAATTTATAATATGTTTCTTGTGTGTGTGACTTGATAATTATATCCCATACACCATACTAGTTACACTTTTATCTCGCTTGATTTGACTCCATAAAAGATGAAACTCATATTTCATTAGCAAATTCACTATAGACCACATGTTTATCTTAGTCCAAATTTATAAATGATTCCTGTATAATCAACAAAATATTGATCTTGAAATCCTATTATCAAAGCTAACTATCACTAACATGTCTACTGGTATCACTTTTGGTTCAATACTGTTACCCCAGTTTTGGCTCTCTCACCAAAAGGGGGGTATTGATACATGATTCACATCGATACAATGACTCATTTCCTGATACAGTGACTCATATTTCCTAATTTAGTGACTCAAATATTTAGATACACAAATTAGCTTAGATATTCAGATACATAGATTGGTTCAGATATTCAAATACACAAATTAGCTCAAATCAGATACATAGATTGAATCAAATATTTAGATAAATAGATTGACTTAGATATTTAGATACATAGATTAGCTTAGATATACAAACACAATTTTATTTACTAAGACACTTAGATACTCATATGACTAGATGCATTGTTTGACTTATATTTCTAGGGTCCTACAACACTAGTTCAGAGTCTCAGATTCTACATAAGATTTTGACATAGATCTAGACTCAGATTATGACTATGGGGGCATGTACATGGTACACCATCCCCATACATACATATGAATTTATGTACAAGATACACTACTAAATTACTCATATATCAGGTTTGGGGGCATGATGCAGAGCACATGTCCTCGACCCCATGAGATTTTAACATGTTATATAGATGGAATGGAAAATTATACCATTTTATATTCATTGATTACCAAATTACAATCAGATCATCACTAGGATGCCATAAAGACATCACCAAATTTGGTCATATGGCCATTTAAAATGGTTGATCCATAGTTTTGCACCATACCCATATTACACCATTTTGTGTTGGACACAGTTCGAGCAAGAATTTTGACCTCTAATCACATCTACTTCTCAGGCTTAGTTACATGTCAAAATGGGGGAAGTAGGGATTGTTACTCCACATTCATGTATTACTTCTTAGATTAAGTTGTATGCCATAGTGGGGGCAAGCAGGTCTTGTTTCTCCATAGTTACAAATTACTCCTGAAACTTAATTACATGTCATAATGGGGGCAAACAAGGTTTGTTCCCCACATTCATAGGTTACTTCTTAGGCTTAGCTACATATAAGAGTGGGGACAAGTAGGGATTTATTTCTCATGATATAGTTAGTTACTCAAATTCAGTACATGGGACACCCACATTATGTATTTCCTCTTCATAACTAACATTCTAAATGCTTATTCACTTCTCTAGCCAAGAAATGGGTCAGGTCTAGAATACATACACACAGGTAAGTATGGGTACACATTTTATTTTTATTTTACTTTAGTAATTTCATTTCCATTACATTACTATAATTAAAGGGAGGCAAATGTACACACCCTAATTTCATGAAGCAACACACATACTATGTCTTTTTTATCTCTTTCATAGCAAGTTCTTAATGTTGAATGAAGGTCTTGTTTGTATGGTCACTTTGGTCTTTAAGTTCCTTATTATGACTTATTTTCCTTACTTGTTACACCCTCAGTGGTCTTATGTCTTGTCAATCCTAGTCATAGGGGACCTGGACTATTTTTCATATTCGCTACACACCTTTTTGCCTATATGATAGTAATGTGACCCTGGATAGGAACATACCATGATAGTGTCCACCTCAGTGTTATTATCCAATGGTCACTTTTTTATCTCATTTTGGGTCCTTACCTTTCCTTGAGTCTCTTCTTATGTTTTTATCTATCTTTTCACTTTGTCAGCCTATGAATAAGTATCTTACATTCAAATTAAAGTTCCTTCTATATAAAGAGCCTCACAAGGCATTTCACATCTAGCACTTACTATTTTGTCACGTAATTATATAAAAATCAATTAATAGTGTAATTAAGGAATTTAACATAGAGGGGAGATTAGTATAGTCTTAGTCAAGAAATCAAATTAAAAAAAACACACTAAACTAAAACCTCTAGCCTTGACACTCAAGGAGTTAGAGAACTACACAATTAACTAATAAAATGAAAGTAAAATAAGTGTTCTTACCTTATATGGGAGCAAGTGTTATGAATTGGACATTGTTAGGAACTCGTGCCTTACCCTTCTCTTTGCAGTATTAGTGTAATAATTGTTATGGACGCATATGCTTTGTAAGTCATCCCTTAGAGAATATTTGAATTATCCCACATATAAGGGAAGTAGTAGTTGTTAGAATAGAGTTAGTATATAAGTAAGTGTTGATGCCCAATGAAGGCATCCACAAATTTATTGTATTGAGCTTGCTCAAAGGAGGTTGCCCCCTCGAAGTGGCCTGCGATCAATATAAGCTTTCTGTGTTTTTGTTATTCATGAGTTATTTTATTTTCGCATATTTTGATTAAATATGTTGTAGGAGGTAATCTGCTACAAGAGGTTCTTCTCAGACATGAAATAATGTGCTTCATTTTGTGATCAAGAAATATTTATCAATGAAACTCCATTGCTCCACTTCTCCTTGTCACCTTGGTAATGTTATTTTGATTTAGCTTGACTTTAAATTGACATGTGAAAATCTCCTATAGGCAATTTTGCATTAATTATTTCCACTAACAAGCTTGGTTTAGAGTTGTCTTGGCATGCATTTATAGGTCTCAAAACTAACTCTAACCCTATGGAGGTTAGGTTTATAAATAACCTTAGTTGAGTTAGTATAACCCTGGGTTGAGTTAGGCTAACTCTGGGTTGGGTCAAAGATAATCATGAGGGCCATGTGAGAGATATGGGGAAAGAATGATTATCTCCCACCTAATTATTGATATTTTTACAAGTGGATTGACAACTCATAGAAGATATTTTGATTGAATTTATAAATTCCAAAAATATAAATTCATTAATTCTCCATGATCCACTTGGCCACTTATCATGAGAGTTAAGGAATAAATCTAATTAGTAAATTTATAAAATCAAAAATTTCAAAAGCTATGGATTTTAGATATTTACGTGATTTCATGATGATGTCATCAAATCCAGATTTATGAATTTCTAAAAATAGAAATTCATTAATTAGCCATGGTATTTTCAACTATGAATTTAATTGGGGTTTAATAAATTAAGTAATTTTGATCAGGTTAATTGCATTTTCTAAATTTATGTAAGGTTATCACTCATCCTTGGTTGAAAACATCAATTTTGCTAAGTTAAAATTTGATTAGGGATGAATTGGAGAGAGGTTATTATTACATATAGGGTAATACCCTAAATAGGGATGCATTGATGTGATTTAGGGCACTTATGTCTAATGCATGAATAAATTTGGGATGAACATTGATTTTTAAGATTAATTTACATTATTTGCAATAAATCAGTATGATGTCTATTTAGACACAAAAGTGGCCAAAAAGGAGTGTTTATAAATATTATAGCTCAGCACTCTACATATTACTTAGCATCACACCTAGATCTACATGCTTGATCAAATAAGGGCCTAAGCAAAAGTGATTCTAGCATACCATACACATTTATTATGCATGTTCCTTAAGGGATAACTAAATGCAATCTGAGACCCCTATTATTGGTGTTAATATAGGAAATAGTCAAAAAAACATGGTATCTACATCACATGATAATAACATCTGACAACCCACATTTTCCCATTCCTATTTGTATTTGATTCTATTGTTTCATGTGTGCAAGTATTTATTAGGGTTTCATAGGAGAAATAGTAAAATAGTGGCACATAAGGATGATAATAATCTCTTGAGAACACCTATAAAACCTTGAATCTTCCTCACAACATCATTATATGTCTTAGGATCTCTGTCCACAAAAGGACTATACCATGGTGCTTTGAACACTAGCATAGTGTACTACTATCCCTCTAACTGTGTTATTATCTTATCTTCTTGAAAGGGATCCAATCTATCTTCTTGACCTATTTTAGCATCATTTCAATATAGGGATAAATGTTTTACTCTACATAAGTGAATATTCTCCTTACACTCATTATTTCAATTAAATCAATTTAATTAGCTATTTATAACATATCTATATTTAGCCCCTTAACAACCTAGAATTTAGATCTATTAAGTCCTTAAAATTTAAATCAGTCTATGTTGTAAAAGGGTTGGGTCCCTTTCAAAATAAACCTTTTACTAATAATTAAAAAACTCTTTACGATTCCATCCATCAGGTTAGGCATACCATGCTAATTCATTATTTGATTCAACACATGATATTATGTTGTAAATAATATAAACTTTATCCCAAAACCATTTTGAATATCAAAATTTGTAATTATTTAGTGGGTGTATTAAATACCTTTCCCATTTATCCTCAATGTCCCAACCCATTTGACCTATGCCCAATAGTCATATACAACCATAAAAATAAGAGAAAAAATAGATTTCATGCCATGGCTCTCCTTTAAAAATCATAGTGATTCCAACTATTCCATCTGCACACTAGTGAAATAAATATCTCCATCATTAAAAAAAAATAAATTGAATGTTGATGAGGATACCCAAAAATCCTAAAAATAAACACACATCTCATCTCACCCCATTGGGGACATCTGAGCAATGATTTTTTAAAACAAATTTCATCTAGAGGTTGATATCTTAGTTGCACCTCCCCCACCCCCACCTCCCCCCCCCACCCCCCCCCCCCCCCCTGCCCGCCCCCCCCCCCCCCCCCCCCCCCCCCCCCCCCGCCATTACAACACACCCATCCCAACAACATTAAGCTAATATTAAAACCTATGGTATGATATTAGATTAGATAAATAAACTTTAAATAGTGATAAGCTTTGATTTATAATAATAGATATGTGTTTTACGAAATCCACTACCCCTTAAGTCTCACCTCTAAACTTTAAAATTTAAAGATATTTAACTTCACCTCTTTTAATTAGAGGGATACTTCACTCCTACAAATGGTCCCTAAAGAAGTAATACTAACATCTAGGTAATTTTGATTAGTGACCATCAAGGTGAAAATTTGGGATGAACTAGCAAGGATGGACTGAGAGAGGTGGTAAGATCATTTGATGCTATCTAAGATAATCCCAAGGTAGTTTTCACAATTTATATAAATTTGGTTCACTTAGTTGTGAGAGAGGTTTTCATCAATGATGAATTTCACACATATTTAAATTACAAATACCGGCATGTTGCACTTATATCTAAATAAACAAAAAATCACTACCTTCAATGAGTGTTATAGCATAAACTAGAAGGGTTAAGATGATTTTTATTGTAATGACGACCATTGCTAATAAATTATTGAGTATCATTATTCATAGGTTCATCAACATTGAATCCATGCGAGGCCAAGTTTTCCAATGCTAGGGACACTTGGGTCGACTATCATCACACTATTTTCTATTGTAAAAATGGCCATGCCAACTTCTATATTTAGGGAGACTTTGTGGGGACAAATATTTTACTTCTAGAATTCACCATGTCCACATCTCTTCAAGGAAATTAAATTTAATATGAATAGATAAGGATTGCATTGAAGTGTTAAAAGCTTAGTATTTTTCTTCTTCATGATACAATGCATCTACATCTATTCTTACCCTTCAACAATAATGTAAATGCACACTAGTGTGATACAAAACATGTATGGGATCATGGAAATCCAATCTAGTTAGGTGTGATTCAACATAGGTATTGTCTTATTCAATGCCCAAAATAGGATGTTAAATTTAGGTTGGTGAGGTCTTATTACTATGAAAACTTAACTAGCACTCACAAACTATGTGGGGTTTCCATGAATAAAAACTTCCATACTAAAAAGTGCTAAATATTAAAAACAATACGATTCCCTGTCCAAATAAAGTCAATGAGTTTTTGAGTTTTGGATAAGCTTGCCCATTATTACTTATCCACCTTGAATAGGGTGAATTCATAATGTGGATTAGTTTAAATGTCCCACATTTGGTTCTCAATAATACTTTTTTGGGGATTTTATTTATCACCTATCGGTTTCAATTTTTAAAAAGTTTATAATGATACCTTACATGGTAATCATTGTGTTGGAACCATAATAACACATCTCACATTGAAAATCTAGAATTTAATATTTGAAACTCTAAGCTATCCATTTGTGTAAATTTTAAGTTGAGGTGGTACTGTATAGGTGCCATACAAGTGAAAATTTAGGGTAAACCACTATTGATATCTCTCCCCTAATCATGTTGTGATGAGTATAACATTCTCTAGTATATTTTCAAAAAATAGGGTTTCTTAAAGAGGGTCCCACATAAACTATATTATATTTTGACTAGAAAATATTAAAATTTATTTTATCCATGATATATCACTTATCATTGAAGGAAAAGGTGAAAAAATACACCAGTAGGAAAGAGTATGAAATAAAGGTACACTACATGATCATGATTTATTTTTCAATAAGAGTAGGAAATAAAGGTACTAACATGGAATAATAAATCAATTTCACATACCATAGTGCATTTTAAATTTATATTAAAACCCAAGTTAAAAGGTGATAATTCAAGGGAGATAAATTCCAACAAAGAGGTGAAAGTAGGGCCTAAATTTGATGGGCCATAATTTTTTAGTTGTAAAATACAATCAATATTTTTAGGATACCATATTAAAATAAGGGTAAAATTTTAGGTAGACCATAAAAGACTATAAAGGAATATAATAAATACATAGTTTCTTGAGTGTCTCCTTCCTCTACTATGATTTTTTTTAATATTTTAAGGGAAATATTAAATAGATAACAATCATCAAAAAAATCTTGATAGGTAGGGTCAATATTCAAATTTAGTTAATGAGTGAAACTATTTACAAATATAAATGTTTGTGTTGAAAAGAGAATGGAATTCATAACCTATTTATTAGTTTTAAAATTGTGTGATTTTAATGGGTATTTTTTTCATATTGATTCAAATTAGATCAGTGCTATTTGTGTGTTTGTATGTTGTTAGTCATGTCTTCCCCCTTCTCTCTCTTCCATTTATTTTCCCTTATATATTTTTAAGTCTCTTTATCATCTTTTCAAGATCATAAGTATAGATCATAGGCATATTAGGAGTAGCACTTGTGTTTTTAAGCCCTATGTGGGGCTTTTTTTATGGTACACATGTCCCCTCTTATCCTGTCATTTCCAAATTTTGACCATTTTAATGTCAGATTGGCACCAATAATGTCTTGATTTGAAATAAATTTGTATATAAATATAGATGCATTATATTTCATTTAACACTAAACATCATCAAGAGATTACATGTGATATCATTAGCATTCTATTGATCACTCCCAAGCATTATAGAGAGATCAAGCAATCATTATCACATTATAATTTTTGAAGCATAGTTTTTCCCATGGAACACTTTTGGAACATAACCTAGGGTTTACATGTCATTTAAATTATTTAAACTTATGAAATTTATTGTTGTTGATATTATTTAATGTTGACAAACCTGATAAGTAAATGATTCTTTATAACCAAACTAGCATTAACACATGCATAAAAACATTTATTATTTTTCTTATAGTTTCATGTATTATTTCCATTCTAAGGAAAGGAAAATAATATATGTTTTATAGGATACATGTATTTCCTCACATAATATGGAGTAAGATTATTGAACATCTAGGCTAAGCAAGAGCAGTAATCAAATCAATTCTAACATGTTTTTCGTATGCCAAAAATGTCACCCACACTCCTAGGATCCTCCTTTGATTATTGTTAAATTTTTAGGTAAGGTCCTTGGTTATACATTTTTATCAATGAAATAATCCAATCTAGTTGGTAAGACTATAAATTGTCAAACATGGGTATTCATAACATACCACATCTTGGAAACTAGATCATTTTTATTATATGGGATTATATAGCATACAGTTTCCATCAAAAGTAAATTTAGAGTACATATTTGGGTTGCTCTCAAAATATTATGCAAGTTCAAAAACCCAACATGTGATTTTGAGTTAATATGAAAAAATTATGGTCTCTGTAAGTTAGATAACTTTTCATGGTTGTGAAACCATCAGTTTAAATAGTGCCCCCATGGTTTTGAAATGTTATGAAATAGTCATGTAGCTTTCATAGAATTTTTTCATTGTGAAGTGGGGGTTCCAAAACTATCAGACATTTTTACTATGTTAATTGGTGATTTTACAAATACCCCAACATTTTCATCCTATATAAAGTGGTGGTTTAACCTGTATGTAACACATAATAATTTTAGAGGATAAAAAAGTGTTTAGGATTATTTTTTTTGACTCTTTTGATTATTTTTCAATCCTAAGGGATGTTCTTGTGTATATATGAACTTGTAGAGTTCATAGATTCATTCATGAGTGGCATCAAACATCCAATGATCACAAATGTTCATTTTATAACAGAGGAAACATAGTGACTAAATGGGAAATATGTGAAGTGTAGAAAATGCACTCAAATTTAGAGTACCTTTGAGTTGAAGACTACATAGCTAAGATGGTTGAGTTTAGTAATTTTAGTGGTCTTTATTTCTAAAGAATAAATCCATCCATCAAAGAGTGCAAATATCATTATGACTATAGAATCCATTAAAAATTTGATGTTCTTGTATTCCCAAGAAAGAAAAAACTTGTAAACTATAGAACATATATCATAGATGAGGAAGCATGGCTTCAATATTGCTGGAGTTTTCTTACATTTATTTTCTCTAGGGCATGTCTTATGTATCTCACTTCCATGTTGTTTTTTATTTCCTTGCTTGTTTTTAATACCTTGCAAATAGTCTAACACATTTAACACTTAAGAGATCCTAAGAATAAATTAACCAAATCATGGTACCTATTTAAAAAATTTAATTAAATTCACATTAGTTTTTCACTTCTATTCAATCACATTGAATTTTAGTCCTATGTGGAATAGCAACATGGGTAGAGTGTAAAGGAATGCATGTAATCAATTTAAGATGTGTGGATTTCATGTGAAGTGTTGCATATTATTTTTTATGTTATAAATGATAGACATAAGTGATATAATACATCTTAAAGTAGGTGTTGATTTATGGCATTGAACTTGGAGAAAACACTTGTCATAAAGGATTCATGTTAGTGAATCTTAATGTGGAATATCCACCTACTTTACATATCAAATTGGTATTCAAAGAAGTTTCAATTTTGACTTGAAAGGGTTTACTAACACATTTTTTGAATTTATATATATATATTATTTTGTGTTTTTATTGAAAATGAAGTATAGGTTTCTTGGATGCAAAATTTCAACCATGGTTAAATATTTGAAGGCATAAAGGTTTCAAGATCTTGGAAATAAAAAGTAAAAAATTTAAGAGGAAAATTTTGAATTAATAAATATGCGGGGAACTTGGAAGATAAAAATTAATAATTTCAAGATAGATTGATGAGGCATGGATAATTTATCATCAACATCATTAAAGAGTTGTAACATGAGTTGAAAACCAAGGAAGAGAAGTGGCGAAGTTCCAGCTAGAGGTTTTCCTACATTAGGTTTCTCCAAGATAAATATTACGTTCTTAATATGTTTTGTGATATCTTTGATTATCATTTATGTTTCATAATTTTTTACATTTCATTTCGTCACTTCATAGCTCATTTTTATAATAAATTTAATTTATAATAGTATTTTTTAAATCAGTTTTTGGGTTAAGAGTATAACATCCATGGTGGTGAAACATAGCATGGAATATCCACCTAGTTTGTAGATCAAATCACCATGGGTCATGTAACTTTAATATGTATTTGAGAGGGGAAACTCACTTGTATAATGGGTTATTTTTTGAGGTTTGAATAAATTTTTATAGGAAATCACAAAAGGATAAAAAATGTAAATGGATAAAAATGGATATGGAATCCAAATGAAAGAGGATATAGGGGAGTGTAATTAATCCAGAATGAAATAAACACAAAAGACCACTTGGATAACCTAGATTTAAATTAAGTGGGTTCAAATATTTCCTTTATCATGAAAATAGGAATATAAATAGGGAAGGCCAATGAGGGAAATTGATTTTATAGAAAAATAAAATATTTTTCAAAATATTATTGGATGCTTTTGGCATAAATTACATATGCATATTTTTGAATGCAGATTCTGTAAAAATTAAGGGTTTACATATATAATCTTGAAAATATATGAGTTTGATATATTAATTTCTATTTGGACAACAAATCACATTTTATTAATGAATACTAGTAATAGTTATCAATCCAAATTTTTAACATGCCTTTTTTCTCATAATCCATTAACATTCATTGAAAAGGAATATTTACATATAAATTTATAGAAATAACCTTGTCCTTAAATCAACTAAATAGTTTACTTTGACTTGACAAGGGTTCACCCATATTTATATTTTATTTGATTACTCTGAGCACTCTTTTAAAAGGACATTCATAATAACAATATCAAATTGATTTTCGTGCACCTTTTACAAATATATATGAGTTTTCATGTCAGTAACAATAATTAATTCAAAATAACTAATTAGGTGCACTCTATAGAGTCACTTAGTACGTGGGCCCACCACACTACTAACCTTTTTAACATAGTTATTTTCCTACTTTATGTTTTCCCACATAAATTAATTAATCATAAAAAAATTAATATGATGTATTATATTCATTTGAAGCACATTTTGGGGTATTTGTGTGTATGATGATTGTATCAAAACACTGAACCATTTTATAGCAAGTAACATTTCTAATATAACTTAGTATATTGAATGGGACCCATTTAGGAAGATCCATCAGATGATAGAGTCAAAAATGTCACTTTACAATCTCAAAATATATATAACTCAAATCTGATGTTAAATCATTTTAACATAAAATTAACTTGACGTTAACTACTTGACATTGATGTTAACTTCCAATTTTCACCTTTTAAATTCAATTTAGAATCATGAACATTAGCTCTTGAATGCTTGATTTTGAAAAGTCAATGCTATATTGACATTGAAACAAACTGATTCAAGATAAAATAGACATTTAAATCAAAATAATTATAAATCAAACTGACACAAAATCAACTAATGCCAAATGAAACTGGCACCAAATAAAACTAGCATCAAATAAAACTAGAACTAAATCAACCTAACACCAAATCAAATTAAAGAAAAGTAAAACTTATGCCAAATCAAACTGATGTCAAATCTACTTGAATTTAACCACTTGATATCGATGTTAATTTTATTTTTATCACATCCACAAGAATTTATACCTAATAACATTAATAAATGTTCTTATGATTATTACTGTAAACCTAACCTGCTCCCTTTCATGACCTTAAATAAAAATAAAATAATTTTAAGAAAATTAATATGATTTAATATCATAAATTTGTTCAAATTTGATTTGATCCCACAAACATTAGATCTTTAGTTTTATCCATGTAGAAATTCCCCCTATGGATTTTATAGGGAATATCATTTTGAGTAAGTTTGTCAAACCTTGCCTATTGGATGATAGAGCCAACATATTCATCTTTAAATTTAGTCATTATATTTGTCCTTTATTTACCTCTAATTTTATATTAAGAGAATATTTCAAATGTTATCATAAAGTTTCAAAATAGGGGATAATAGTGGCTCTAACTATTGGACCACATTATTTAATAATATGCACGAGAACTCTAGATTATTTAGTTAACAATGCCTTATCCACCCTATAGATCCATGTGGGTAGTGCAAATCACATACTCACTTATTATAATCTAGACAACTAGTATCTAGTTTACCCATCCCAATCGTATGGGTAAATAACATGTGTGGTTAGGCAAGATCATTTACTTTGATAATTTTACATACCTACCTGCTCATTTATTTACTTGAGAAAGTATGTTGAAACATTTTATTTTCAATTATTTTTTACCTTTTAAGCTAAACACTTATTACCGCATGGTGGTTCTTTGAAAGGGATTTCACATTATACAAACATGAAACAAAATAGACTCTAGATGTAGGGAAACTAACCAAAATAACGTATATACCTTGACAACCTCTACATAGAAATTTTGATTGAAATTAACAAAAAAAAAAAATTATGATAGTTTGTATCTCAAAATTTGAGCTAGACTCTTGTGACAAGTTTCACAATAATCTTCTATAATATTGAATAATATGGTGGATTTGATTGGGATTAAAAAGTGTAAAATTTGTTAGGATCTCTGTATCAATGAATGTACATGGTTGTGTGATCACATGAGTCAAACAAGTGCATACCATAATGAAGTTGAAATAAAGTAAAACCAATAAATGAAAATATTGAACAATGAGATTGGAGCCAAAAGACAAACTTCCATTTCAATCCACATTCCACCATTTTCTACCATAGAATATAAAGGATGACGTGTCCTTAAATATGTAGGTTGACTACAGGATGATTCAAATAGATAAGGTGATTAGATGGGCTCCTCCACTATGGGTGGAGAGATCACTAAGGGAGCACAATGGAAAAGTGACCTGAGTGGACTAAGCACTCAAGAGACCAAGTGGGATGGATGACCCCATCCACTCACTATGTCACCCCATGTACTCACAAGTGCATGATGATGTCATAATGACCTCATAAATACCTATAAGGACATAATATCCACCTAAGTAAGGTGAATAACACAATGGTAGGAAAAACCATGCAAGGGTGAAAACATTACACTAAACCCCCCTTAAGCGTAGCTTAGGTGGGTACTAGAATTGGGTCCTATAATAGGCCTAATAAAGTACCCAAGCAACTCTAAAAAAGTGGGTTAAGCATGGAATATACTGAGAGGGGGGGGGTGAATCAGTATATTATATATCTTATAAATCTTTCCTTTAACCAAATTCCACTCAATCAAACATTCAAGATATGCAATAAAACTCAAACAATAAACATCCACACAAGACAGAGAGAGACACCAGATATAACATGGAAACCCAATGTGGGAAAAACCATGGAGAATCAATCTCAAATATAGTCATGATAACAACCCCACAAGAGCACCATACCCCTTTTCCAAGTACAAACCTCAACTTCAATTCGTGAGCACCACCCAACAAGAGCTTCAAACCCCTTTGTCGAGCACCAACCCAGCTATCATTCATGAGCACCAACCCACAAGAGCACCAACCCCTTTGCCGAGCACCAACCTAGTAACAATTTATGAACACCAACCCATAGGAGCACCAACCCCTTTGCCAAGCACCAACTCAGCAACAATTCATGAGCACCAACCCACAGGAGCACCAACCCCTTTGTGTATACCACACACCTATCTCTCAATGTTGTTATCTCAACAAATGATAAATCAATACAACATCACCTTCCTCTCTCTCACTTTTTCTCTTCTAAGCTAGATATAACAAATACAAATCATCTCTCATAATTGCTCTTCTAAGCTAGATATTACAATATCAAATCAACCTCTCACTTCCACATTACAAATGGCTACTCAAGCCTTTATTTATAGCTTTCCACATGACCTTTGGCCTTCCCCCTTTGTGACCTTTCATTCCTCATGGAAAATGGTGCCAATCTTGGATGACCCTTCATATCCAAGCATTTGAAAAGTCATGTGGTGACCCTTCATGACCAAAAATGTCTTTCCCACTTTTGTCCTTATCTTTGGTGACTTTTCATATTCCTTTAAGTGTCCCTTCATGAGAAATTCGCCCTTTACTCTTTTATCTTCACTTGGTGACTCTTGGTATTCCCCAAGATGACTCTTCATGGGAAAATGCACCTCATCCTTCTTTTTTCTTTATCCCATGACTCTTCATATTCTCCATGGGCCCTTATTTTGTCTCATATGCAACCAAAAATATATTCGTTAATATTAAATAAATCTTAACTCATATTAGCCAAGATAAATAACATTAAATGCAATGGGGCCTTTATCACCAATAATACTAAACCTTTGACATCAATGACAATATTTCCAACAATCTCCCCCTTTGTCATTGATGGCAACCTCAATCCTAAAATTGCCATATCCTGTCACCTGCACATACTGTCATCTGAAAGCATACAGTAACTCCCCCTTACTATAGTAACTTGTACCTATTCCCTGTACCTATTTTCTACACCTGTACCTATACCTATTATTCTCCCCCTTTGACATCAATGGCAAAGGGCCTACCTAGAGCTTACACTTAGCTCCCTCTCACTTGATGCTGAAGATCAATGGCAGGAAGTAAAATAAATTACTCCCAACTCCTCTCGCTGATCTTTGAGAAGATATCTGATTTTACCTGTCCTTTGATAATCTGCAATCAACTCATTTGAATATTTCCTTCTAATCTCAAAACCTTCCACATGAAAATTTAAGGTGTATCCTTGATCACATATTTGCCTTACATTCAATAGATTATGCTTATGAAACATTCTTAGTCTTGGTTCTACCATTATCAAAAATAAAGTACCTTTTCTGGCTATCCTGGCAGTGGTTTTATCTCTGAATCTCACTATACCACCACTGATCTACTTTACTCTTATCTCCTGTCATATGCCTCGAACATCCGCTATCAACGAACCATGGCTGATCTTTATCTCTTACATGTAAAGCTGTTTGCACCAACATAGAATCTTCAAGTTGTTTCTTCTGCGATGAACATGTCTGAACCTTCTCCCTAATGAATGGAGCTTTGACACTCTGATCCTTCTTGATTGAATCTGCAGGAGTATCCTTTTCTTTCTCTCTGAAACTGTTAGCTCTTTTTCAACATTCTAATTTCTTATGACCATAATCATTTGAAACACTGCATATGCAAGAATCATTCTAATAGCCTCAAACCATAATACTAATGCAAAAGTTTCTTCAAAAATATATTCCCTCAAAATATATACAAATTAATTTGCCAAATCACCTTCTTGTCATGCAACATAACCAAGACCCAATATCATCCACCATGCTTCAATTTTTTAAAAGTGTCTCCTTGAAGCCTAAAAGAGACACCCCACACAATAGGGTTCTAGAAATAAATCTCAGGAGATTCCCACATCTCCTCTGTTTCTTCCTTGATCTTCTTTTGTTTTTCTTTTAGAATTTGTTTAAGCATGTCTAACCTTTTTGACTTACTAACCTTATCATTTATGATGTTTTTCTTTTTCTCAACTTTTGCAACTATCTTATCTTGACAAAGCTCATGCTCAAATGTAACAGGAGATTCTTTACAATCCTTCATATCTGATTCTTTATCTACTATAACAAGTAATTCATTTTCACTCTTAACCTCAACCTGATCAACTTTTACTAATTTAGGTCTCCAAACCTGAATTTGTCTTTTCTCATATTTTCTAGAGTCTCTAAATCCTTTGAAATACCTTGAATATCTCTTTACTTTATTTTGGCATAATCTAGCAATATGGCCAACCTCATGACAACAAAAGCAAACAATATGTCTCATACCTTTTTCTTGAATGTGACTGAGATCTCCCTTTGACTCATTTCTTATTCTCATACAATCTCTTGCCCTATGACCAACATGATGACAAACAAAACAATGGCCATGAAAAGAATTTGAAAACTTGAAAGCATTGGGCTGCCTGATTGGCTTCTTTGATTTACCTGCAAAACCTGCATCCTTCTTTCTTTGAACTGATATTTCATGATCTTTTTCAACCTTGATTATAAGCTTCTCATGATTATTCTTTAAAGAATCTAACTCAACCTTCAATTGATTACACTCTTCTTCTTTTGATGTTAAAATTGAAGTTGCAACCTCTAACTGATTCTTAAGAGCCTGAACAAATATCTTATTTTCTTTTACTTCTATAGCAAACTTAGAATCCAAGATGTTAGGTTGTGGAGCTAAAAGCTTCACTATTGCAAACATGGAGGAGGTTGCTGAGTTATAGAGAAACTAACATCGGCAGCACAACCGACGTCGGTCATCTTCAGTGTTCACAGTAACCAACGTCGGTTATGGGTCGGCCGGCATCAGTCAGACAAGCACCGACATCAGTAGCCTGTGTGTGCATGCATTTACATGCGCTTTCAAAATTGGTCTTATTTTAGACAGACAATTTGTTTGCATGTAAAAGACTAATTTTAGTCTTGAGTCTGCATTTCTAATTATTGTAATTAGAAGTCTGATTATTGTTTGCATGGGATCTATATAATAGACTCATGGGGCTGTATTGTAATCAAGGACAAGGAAGAGATCCTTCCAATTGTAAGATCTAAGTTTGCAGGTGTGCAAGACTAGGTTGATCTACAGGTTGTGCAAGATTAGGGAAGATCTACATGGTAAGTAAGATCATTTGATTTATAGGCTATTGCAAGATTAAGGGAGATCTACTTGGAGTACTTTGAGTACTTGGTGTACTGGCAGTATTGTTACTGACTGGTGGAGGGTACAACTCTGTGTTTGAGTTGTGGTTGTAATTAGTTGTGAGAGAAAGAACTCTTGAGGGAAGGTTACTGGTACACCCAAGAGGTGTTGGAAGAGTGTAATCTCTTTATTGTATTTCCTTATGGATGAGTTGAATACAAGATTGTATTGTCTCTCAAATTTTGTGTTGTTTTTGATTTCTAGTTACTTGTTACTTCTGGTTAAATTTTGTGTTTGGTTACTTATATAAGGTAATCAATTGTGCTCCTAATCTTGACAAAGTGGTATCAGAGCCTGGTTTAGAGCAGGTTTGTGTTTGATTATAGGTCACTCTCAGGGGTTTCTGATTGAGTGGGAGTAAAGCAATGGCAGAAAAAAGTAAGCTAAGAATGGAGAAATTCAATGGCAAGAATTATCAATTATGGAGGATGAAGATAGAAGATTATCTATATCAGAAAGATCTGTACTTACCATTGGGTGGGGTTACAAGCAAGCCCACAGATATGAAAGATGAAGAATGGAAGGTTCTTGATCGAAAGGCTCTGGGATCTATAAGGTTGAGCCTGGCATTGTCTGTGATTTCCAACTTATCACAGGCTAAGACAATGGTAGAGTTAATGGAATCTTTGGCAAATTTATATGAAAAACCCTTAGCTTCGAATAAGGTATTTCTTATGAAGCAATTATTTAATTTGCAAATGTTGGATGGTGGATCGGTACACAGTCATCTTAGTGATTTCCATGGATTAGTAAATTAGTTAGTTTTAGTCAATATTGCTTTTGATGATGAAATTAAAGCTCTCTTAATCTTATGCTCATTACCTAAAAGTTGGGATAGTTTGGTAATGGCAGTTAGTAATACTGCGTCTGCTTCAAATATATTGAAAGTTGATGATGTTGTTAGTGTAATCTTGAATGAAGAAATTTGCAAGAAAAACATAGGTGAATCATCAGGTAATGCTTTAAATGTTGAAAGTAGGGGAAGGCAAAGAGAGAAGATTGAGCAAGGGATATCAAGGTCAAAGATAGGCAGGAGATCCAAATCCAGGTATGGCAGAATAATCTGCTGGAATTGTGGAAAGAAAGGGCATGTAAAGAAAGATTGTTAGTTGGTTGAAGATCAGCATGAAGGAAATGAAGAAGCAGATGTTGCAGATATTGTTGCACAAGATGCTCTTGTATGTTCCTTGGATAAAGTGGAATCTTGGGTTTTAGATTTTGGTGCCTCTTTCCATGCAACCCCAAATAGAGAATTTTTTCATGAATATGTCCAAGGAGACTTTGGAGAGATTTATTTAGGGGATGGTAAGCCTTGTCAAATGGTTGGAAAAGAGAAAGTGCAGCTAAAATTGCAGACGGGCAACACATGGGTGTTGAAGGAGGTCATGCATGTCCCAATCCTGAAGCAGAACTTGATTTTTGTTAGAAAGTTGGGTGATGAGGGATGCACAGTAACTCTCACAGTGGATTCTTGGAAGGTTTCCAAGGGTGCACTTGTTTTATCAAGAGGTAAGAAAGTAGGTACTCTTTATCTATCTACTTGTATTACTGATTCTCCTTCTGGTTTATCTACTTCAGATGTAGATGCGAAGATGTGGCTCTGTAGGCTTGGTCACATGGGTAAGAAGGGGATGCATGTTCTTGAGTCAAAGGGTAAGAGTTCAGATTCAAAAAGCATAGATCGAGATTTTTGTAAGCAACAAAAGAAAGTGAGGTTTATTGAAACACATGCTACAAGAAAGGATTGAGTTTATTGCAAAAAAAGGAAATTTGATGTTTTTGACAAGAATAGGAAAGCCTTGGTTTTCAAGGAGGAGATGATGGATAGAGATCAGCTCAAGGGGCTAAATAATTTTGAGCAGGGCAGTTTGGACAAGGTTATGATCCAAGGTAAGCTCATGGGTAAAAAGTCATCACTCATAGGAAAACACAGTTACCAACATTGGTCAGGTGGAACTAATGTTGAACAGGCAGGTACCAACGTCAGTCATGTGTGGACTAGAGTCAATGGTGTCAGGCAGGTGGTGACCAACATCGGTTAGGGAACTGAGATCGGTGACCAAGTGGACACTGACGTCGGTTAGGGAACCGGCATCGGTGATCAGGAGGATTCGACATCGGTCGGGTGCAAATCAGGGTCAACCAGAAAATGGATTTTAGACAAACAACAAGCTATCAAGGAGTCTCAAATGCCCATGAGGAGGACTAAAAAGGTAAGTGAGCCTCAAATTCATTATTCCCCTTGTTTAGACTACTTGTTGCTCACTAATGGTCAAGAACTAGGAAGTTTTAAAGAAGCAGAGCAGGTAGAACCTAGGAAACAATGGGAGCATGGCATGAATGAGGAAGTTGATTCCTTGGAAGAGAACCAAACAGGAAATTTGGTAGAGTTTCTAGCCAGAAAGAAATCACTGAAAGACGAATAGATTCCCAAGTTAAAGAAGAGAGAGAATGGACATGTGAGACAGAAGGCCAAGGTATATGGTCTTGAGCAGGCTGCAAGACAATGGAGGTTTGATAGGTGTATGACAAAGCATGGCTTTAGTCAATGCCAATGTAACTGTTGTGTTTCCTTTACCAAGTTAGATAATATTAGCTACATTATCTTATTACTATATGTTGTGTGTATGCTTGTTGTAGGGTCACACATGTAAGAAGTTGCTGAGCTAAAGGTAAAGTTAGTTCAAAGGTATGTCATGAAGAATTTGGGAGCAGAAAAATTCTTTGGCATGAGTATTCCTAGAGACAGGGAAGATCACAGGTTGATGTTGTCTTAGGATGATTGTGTGAATAAGGTAGTGGTGAGGTTCAAGATGCAAGATGCAGAATCGGTTAGCACACCTATGGATGGACAGTTCATAGAATAGTGTCCCAATTCACATGATGAGGTTAAGTGCATGGTATGTACTAGACCTGATGTTACCCAAGCAGTGGGTGTTGTCAGTGAGTTTGTGGCCAATCTAGGAAAGAAGCACTGGAAAGCAGTTTAGTGGATTCTCAGGTATCTGAGAGGGATCAACAACAGGAATACATGTGATGCAGGGTCAAGCACTTCTCTACATGGGTATGTAGATTCGGATGCGGTAGGGGACTTGGATGATAGGTGTAGCACCACAAGATGTGTGGTGGTTGGTCTTCAAGATTGAAATTGAAGAGGGATACAAGCCAGGAAACAAATTAGATGATGTATAGGTACATGTATAGGTGCAGCTATTTATCTCCAAGTGGGAGATTGTTAGGTTGTAGAGCTAAAAGCTTCATTGATGCAAACATGGAGGAGGTTGTTGAGTTATAGAGAAACCAACGTCAACAGTGTAACTAACATTGGCCATCTTTAGTTTTCACAGTAACCAACTTCGATTATGGATCGGCTGACATCGGTTAGACAGGCACTGACATCGACAGCTTGTGTGTGCATGCGCTTCCAGAACTGGTCTTATTTTAGACGAACAATTTGTTTGCATGTTAAAGAATAATTTTAGTCTTGAGTCTGTGTTTCTAATTATTGTAATTAAAAGTCTAATTATTGTTTGCATGGGATCCATATAATAGACTCATGGGGCTGTATTGTAATCAAGGACAAGGAAGAGATCCTTCCAATTGTAAGATCTAGGTTTGCAGGTGTGCAAGACCAGGTTGATCTGCAAGTTGTGCAAGATTAGGGAAGATCTACATGGTAAGTAATATCATTTGATTTGCATGTTGTTGCAAGATCAAGGGAGATCTACTTGGAGTACTTTGAGTACTTGGTGTACTGGCAATATTGTTACTGACTGGTGGAGGGTACAACTCTGTGTTTGAGTTGTGGTTGTAATTGGTTATGAGAGAAATAACTCTTGAGGGAAGGTTACTGGTACACCCAAGAGGTGTTGGAAGAGTGTAATCTCTTTATTGTATTTCCTTCTGGATGAGTTGAATACAAGATTGTATTGTCTCTAAAATTATGTGTTGTTTCTGATTTCTAGTTACTTATTACTTCTAGTTAAATTCTGTGTTTAGTTGCTTATACGAGGTAATCAATTGTGCTCCTAATCCTGACACAAGATACACACCTTTTCTTTAAGAGATTCAACCATAGATTTCAACTCTTGATTCTCCTTCTTTAGCTACTTAGCCATATGTGCTTTTCCTTTGGTTAAACCCTTTCTAAAGGAACTTGCTGATACCAATTGTTAAGCACGGAATATACTGAGAGGGGGGGTCAATCGGTATATTATATATCTTATAAATATTTCCTTTAACCAAATTACACTTAATCAAACATTCAAGATATGCAATAAAAATCAAACAATAAACATCCACACAAGACAGAGAGAGACACTAGATATAACATGGAAACCCAATGTGGGAAAAACCATAGAGAATCAATCTCAAATATATTCATGAGAACAACCCCACAGGAGCACCATACTCTTTTTCCAAGTACAAACCTTAGCTTCAATTCGTGAGCACCACCCCATAGGAGCTTCAAACCCCTTTACCGAGAACCAACCCAGCTATCATTCATGAGCACCAACCCCTTTGCCGAGCACCAACCCACAGGAGCACCAACTCAGCAATAATTCGTGAGCACCAACCCACAAGAGCACCAACCCCTTTGTGTATACCACACACCTATCTCTCAATGTTGCTATCTCAACAAATGATAGATCAATACAACATCACCTTCCTCTCTCTCACTTTTGCTCTTCTAAGCTAGATATAACAAATACAAATCATCTCTCATAATTGCTCTTCTAAGCTAGATATTACAATATCAAATCAACCTCTCACTTCCACATTACAAATGGCTACTCATTCCTTTATATATAGCTTTCCAAATGACCTTTGGCCTTCCCCCTTTGTGACCTTTCATTCCTCATGGAAAATGGTGCCAATCTTGGATGACCCTTCATATCCAAGCATTTGAAAAGTCATGTGGTGACCCTTCATGACCAAAAACGTCTTTCCCACTTTTGTCCTTAACTTTGGTGACTTTTCGTATTCCTTTAAGTGTCCCTTCATGAGAAATTCGCCCTTTACTCTTTTGTCTTTACTTGGTGACTCTTGGTATTCCCTAAGATGACTCTTCATAGGAAAATGTGTCCCATCCTTCTTTTGTCTTTATCCCATGACTCTTCATCTTCTCCATGGGCCCGTATTTTGTCTCATATGCAACCAAAAATATATTCGTTAATATTAAATAAATATTAACTCATATTATCCAAGATAAATAACATTAAATGCAATGGGGCCTTTATCACCAATAATACTAAACCTTTGACATCAATGACAATATTTCCAACAAAAAGGAGAAAACCCATTTCTAAAAGACTCCCCCCAACAAAAGAGATAAAAAAATAAGAGGAGACTAAAATAGCTCTAAAAATTTGATGCTAAAGCAGTCCATACTCCAAGTATATCTTTAAATATGACAAAGGTTGATGATGAGATACTCTACCTAAAGACTATTGAATCTCCATATGCATCAAAAAATATATATTATCTTTGTAAAAGGAAGAACCTGATGTGTTTATTGAAAGTATACCCATTCAACAATGGAAGATGAAGACATCAATATGAAGATATCTGAATGTGGTCCAAATTAGATCTGTGGCATAAGTCTGACAAGATTGTGCATAAAATCTAGAGGTGATGACACTCAAGTAGACCAATTAGAAGAATGACATAAAAATTCACTAGAAGAATTTCCATGTGCAGAAGAGAGCATGGATCAACAACTATTAAAATTAAAGAAGATATTGTAGATGAAGCACATGGCTCTACAATATGAATATTCATATGGACATATGAATCATTAAAGCTCTCAATGAATGTACTCATACTATAAATAGTATAATCCTATGAAGTACAAGATTATGAGGGATCTATAAGAGAAACATCCTAAATAAGGATGGGAGAAGAATATGTAATAGGACAACTGAGGTCAAGCAAAATCTCATCCTATAGTGGTGGCTCGATAAAAGAAAGAACATTGTCCACATGAAATGTGTCATCATATGGAATAGAAGTAAGAAGAGAGAGTAAAGTAGTCTTAGAAGAGAAAATAGGAGGAGGATTGATATAAATCTTAGTAGGATATCTGAAAAGACTATGAGGAATATTTTTAAATGTGGAGGGGCACTCTATGTGGAAGTGTAGATCCCATGAAATATGAATAAGTGACCATAGACATAGTCACATGAGTCAGCCCAATCATCATATTGACCTGGGCCAATAAGAGAAGGATTATGTCCATATAATAATGGAATAAATTACCATTCTTTGAGTGAGCATTCCATGTACACATGCCATGAAGCATAATTGGTCTTCCTAAGAAGGACCACTGGCATAGACTCAACCTTCCTCTTCTGGAGTCTCTCAAATAGAGTCATCATGACTATGATAAGATAACAAGGAAGTAAAATAATACATAGTACAAAATACAATGAACCCCTAAAGCATGCTCATGAATGGGACATTGGGCACAACTAAGAATGCATCCAAGTGAGTTATCAGTGCTAGAGTAAAAAGGGATAATGCATGCTCAGAATGGCGATGTTAGACACAGTAAAAAATGCATCTATGTGTGATCAGTTGGTTTATGAATTACAATGTAGAAAGTATTAGGTCCCATAACATAGGCAACCCCCTTGAATATGGAACTTTATAACTTTAGTGCATTTACAATAAAAATAGGATGGAAAGGAAATGAAAACTAAAGCACTTTTACAAAAGCTGGCACTTAAATCTGAGTTATCAAGAAAAATTTATGGCTAATAATATTTACCATCATTAATGACCTATTTAATGAATTTTCACTTAAATTTTTAATTTTTTTGACCAAACAAGGGGTAAGGTATCCTTCCAGCAACTCGTTAGAACCAGAATGGAACCATGGTTTTCTTCAAGCCAATTAAAATGAAAAATCAATTTGCTCATACACCCCTACATGCAATTTAATGAAAAGGGCATACTTGAAGGTGTTTAATTATATATATATATATATATATATATATATATATATATATATATATATATATATATAATAAAATTAAAACATGCTTTAGTTTTTAATCTTTTAGGGAATTATTAGGTTTTTAACATTTACATAGCTATTGTAAAGATATTTAGAGTCATTAACATGGGAGAAAGGAAGTTAGCTAGAACAAAAAAATTACTCAAGTTTTTAAAATAAATAACATAAAAATCAGTGGTCATTACCACTACATGGAGCTCTTAATCCATGTGAGAATCATCCATAATTGGATGTCAAAGACCGTTGACTATAAAGTGAATACACACAACTATTGAAGTAAGAAACTAGAAGAGAGCATAACTACAATAGATGTATTAAAAATGAGGTGGAGATGAAATGAATTACAATGGCTTGAGGCTTATAACTCACTAAGTTCATATCTCTATTGCTTATAGCTTATATAAATCCTAGATACATAGCAAAATAACACAAGGCTTACAATTCACACTACAAAAATGGCATAAGAGCCATGTAGCTTCATAATCTTCACTGAATGATCAAGCTATAAATGTCTTATAATGAACAATACTCCACACCAAGTACAAAGGAAGATAAACCATTAAATAGGTACATTGAGTGAAGTGATGACTCACCAGACAACCTGACTGCATGGGCTCTACCACTATGAGTGAATAAGGCATTGAGGGAACACTAGTGGTTTGGAGGCCTTGGTGGTGCAAGCACTAAGGAGACCAAGTAGAATGGAGACCCCATCCACCCGCTAAGTGATCCCATGCACTCATGTGTACATGATGACATCATGATGATGTCATAAATAACCTAATAGATTGAATATCTACCTAAGCAAGGTGAATTATATAATTATAGTAAATAACTAAACCAATATAAATTTGGGTAATAGGAGCTCAATTGATGTGACACATTGATTCAAATCTTGACACAATTTATCAGAGACATTAATTATGAGATGAGTTTCAAGAAGAAAATTTAGTAGAAATAGTGAAAATTCAATGGGATATAAATATAAAAATGTATGTAATATGTAAAACTATAATTAAGGATAATACCTAATGAACTATGTTTTAACAAATTCCATTTCTATTTAAAAACATAAGATATTTATCTTGAAAGAGTTTGTGCAATAGATTCCTTTGGATATTTGACACAACATAAGAGATCCACTATGTAACATAGTTATCCATTACAACCATAATGTGGTATAAATTTATCATCCATTAAACTTAAATTGTGGCCTCAATGAATGCATAAAATTTGTAATAATTAATAAGAATTGGAAGAGAAATTTGTATTTAGATGTTCCAACCACTCTGATATTTTTTGACTATGTAACTGTGAATTATTTAAGACCCTTATTCAATATAAGAACCAATATGTTTAGCTTTTATCACTTATGAAACATTTAAAATTTGATATAGAGCATTAAAATTGAATTATTCACATGTAAATGATGTTGGGGATACTAGTTCTTAAATCTAAACATGAGACACTACTTATTATCCCAAATTATTTCATTATGTTGTGGATTTTTATCTTAACATGAACTTTACATCCTTTCACCACCTCTAAAACCATTTATACCTCTAGGGGATTAGATAATTCCTTTTATTTTATCTTATTTTAATTTGCGTATGTGTCTTGTTATAATAATACATTGCTAGCTCATAGTCTAGGAAGTTTTACATGTACCCAATATTAAATAATTGGTACATTAGAAAATAAGGGTAGTTGTAGGTTGTTTTAGACATTTAATAACTTCCTCCACCATTATATGTTCTGCATTATGAAATATAGATCATGAAGCTTATAGACATAATCTTCATTTTTGATCAATGTTAATGAAATTCTTACATATTTCATTATGGTATCGGGTTATTTGGATCTAGTGCACAATGATCTATGTAGACACATGACTCCTAGACAAAAAAGATATAATTATTTTCAGATATTTGTTGATGAATACTCAAAATATATGTGGGTATACCTATTGAAGACTAAAAATCAAATATTCTGTCTTTAAATAATTCAAGGACATTGTATAAATTAAAACTGGTTGAAAATTAAAGCCCTCCACTCAAATCATGGGGGAATATATCTATACATAGATCTTAACATATCTCAAAATGAATGAGATAAGTCATCAATTGAATGCTCCATATATACCACAACAAAATGGGGTTACAAAATGACTTAATCATGTAATTATAGATATGTTTTACAACATTGGTAAGGAAAAACAACTATCTCGACCATAAGGAGTAAAAACATGTCACAAAATAGTATACCTATTGAATAAGCCACCCACCAAGGCTCTTGATAAGATCAAACCACAAGAATATTAGACTAGGAACATATCAATTTTTTTCACATCTCAGAGTTTTTGGTTGCAAAGCATACTTGCATATCCCAAACAAAATAAATAAATTAGACAATAAAACCAAGGAAACATTTTTATGGGATATAGTAAAGAGACAAAGGCATATCAGCTCCTTGACCTATAAACTAATAATGTGTTCATCAATAGGGATGTTGTTTTTTATGACAAGAGTGGAAATACTCCACCTTAGAAATAATCATGTGATATAGGTATCACACCTATAAATTTAATAGATGGTGATAGTGGTAAGAACATTGATGATAGTCAACCCATACCTCCAGTATCACCACTAACTACTCAATGTATGCAGAAGTGGTATATTAGTAAAATAATATGATAAATTATATGAATTTCCTAACATATCTAGTTCAATACTGAGGACTTATAGTATGACTCACAAAGAGGTAAACATAGCCCTTATGATCACAGTTAAAAAAAATTGAGCCCTCTATCATAAGAGAAGCTAGATAGTCAAAACCTTAGAAAGATGCCATGGATGTATAATATTAATCATTGATGAGGAATAACAATTGGAATATTTTTATATTCCACTAGGGAAGAATCCCATTAGATATATATGTTTATTTAATATAAAGTACAAGGAAACTATTAACATAGATAAGTATAAGATGAGACTTTTATCAAAGGGCTATGCTTAGAAAAAGGCATTGACTACGAGGAGACAATTTCTCCCAAAAACAAGATTAAAATAATTAAAATGATATTTGATATGAATGAAAAATCTAGATGAAACATTCATAAAATGGATGTCAAAAGTTATTTCTTGAATGAATAACTACAAGAATAAATATACATGACCAAAACAAAAAGATATGTCAAACAAGGCTATGAAGAGAACATATGCTTATCAAATCAATGTATAGTCTCAAATAGGCTCCTAGAGATTTATATATAAAAATAAATGAGCATATTATATAACATGAATTCTAAAGGAGTTAATATGATCCTAATATCTACCTCAAACAACAAGGGGGTGGGCGTTTATATTCATTGTTTATGTCGATGATCTAGTCATCACTAGTAGTTTAGTCAAGATATTCAATTATATAATTAATGATATCAAGAAATCATTTGACATGATTGATCTTTTGATATTTCACTAATATATAAGATTGTAAGTTTAAAATAAATAAATAAATTTTTGTCACAGATGAAATATACCAAGACATTGCTTGATAAATTTTAGATGATGTATTATAAACCAATGGCCACACCTCTTGATACAAGGATTAAAATCAATCATGTAGATAAATCACCACCATTATATGACACTATCTATTAACATCTAATTAGGATTATCATATATCTCACCTACACTAGGCTAGATATCAACTATATTGTTAGCTATCTTTAGCACTTCATGCAAGAATCCAAAGTAAGCCACTGGGAATTAGATAAGAAGATATTGAGATATATTCAAGGAATAATATAATATGATCTAGTAGACAATAATAATGAAAAATTATTATTTATGGGATACACTGAAATAAATCACATATGTTATATAGATGACAAAAAATCCACTTGTTGATTTGTATTATTTTTAGGATTTGGTCCAATCTCATGGGGGAGTAAGAAGCAAAATTGTGTTTCACATTCTTCCACATTAGTAGAATATCATAGTGCAGTAGGAATTGTCTTTGAATTGATATGGCTATGTCATATTTTTTCAGGATTGGGATTACCACAAGCTCAATCTACAGTTTTATACTATGACAACTAAGGTTTTTTTTACCTTTTTCATTCCTAGTGTTTCATGAGTGCACAAAGCACATTGAAATTATTATACATTTCATATGTGAACATGTTCATAAACATAACATAAAGCTCTAGTATGTCCCCACCCAAGATTAGTGTGTAAATGTCTTCATAAATTCACTTGCATGTGACAACTTTTATGCATTTAGAAATTCTTTCTCTTATACCCTTAAGACTATAATTCATTAATGGTGGAATGTTAGAATCATATCTTACTAGCTCATATTGTAGTAAGTTATACATCTAAAAAATATTAAATAATTGGTGCATTAGTAAATAAGGGTAGTGCTAGGTTGTTGTAGACATTTAATAATTTATTACACCATGATGTGTTATATGTGATGGACTATGGCTCATGAATCATATAAATGTAACCTTCATGCATTTTTTTTTCTTGTGCTTCATGGGCACTACCATCAATTTTTTCATTTAGAAAGATAAGTGTGTGGGAAAATCAACTCAATGCTTACTTCCACATGTGATGGACCTATAAATTAAATTCAAAATAGTCAATAACTACTTATTTTCTAGTTTTATGTAAATTATCAGATTTTGGAAAACTATGGAAATGGATTACCTAATATGCCAAAGTAAAGTGAAAAAATTAAATTAGTACACATAATAAACTCTACACATTGATTTGGAACTTTCCAAATTTTAAAATTTAATAAATATGTAAAGTGCAAAAGATAAATATAAACATAGTTATAAAATTGATATGTGGATTGTTTCTAGATTTGAGACTAATTGATTGACTATGATAACTAAGTGGGGACATGAAATACGAACTGTAAGGTTCCTAGATAATACCTGGTAGGGTTGAGAATAAAAGTATTTTCCACAAAGAATTTGGTGAAACTTTCTCCATGAAGCTACCAATTCTCATTTGCTTACATCATAACTTCATCTTCAATTGATAGGAGAGGAGTGAATCCTCCTTGAGAAACTAGAGATTTCTCTCTACCCTAATTGTCATCCATTAATTGGACTTTTTTCTAATCTTCTCCTTGTACCAAGTTGCTATGCACTGGTACATATCTCTTGCATTGGTAGTAGAATTAAGATTGTACACATTGGAAATCCTATTGAAGTTAGGCTACCCTTGACCTCTTCCTCTCCCAAATTGTTAGCCATATTACTACTGATAGGGGCATGGATTTTTATAAGCACCTTGTTGCATGTTAACTTGCCTATTTTTAGATTATAAGGCTTGGCATCTTGTCTCAAAGAATTTAGACCTTGATTTCCAATCAATATCATCTTATGCCTTCTTAAAATTAGTCCTCGACTTAGCATTTGCATTAGAAACTTGAGCCACACTTGGAGTATTAGGCAAAAAGGTCATAGACACCTTAGGAGGCAACTTTCCTACTTCAATGAGGTAATTCACATCTGAAGAGTGAAACCACCCATGCATTGAATCATGATAGAAATATCAATACCAATGGCTCTCAAGTAGGTAGGTAACACAAAGCTAGCAGGTGGTCTCATGGGAGGAGGCAATCTATACCAAGTCTTTTGAAACATCTCATTGAAGTCATGAATTATTTCCTTGGGGCATCTTTTGATCATATTGAGCTAATGTGTAAGAGAGGTATGGTCACTTTCATCTTCAAACCTTGAAGTCAACAACACTCCAAAGTCTTCCCATGATGTGATACATCCACCAGGCAAAGTCCTATACCAATCAAGATCTTTCCCTCTTAGGGACATGGTAAGGAGCCTAATGGAAATATTATCCTCAGTGACATTATGGAAACTACAAAAATTTGAGATATCCCTGATGTGTTCACTAGATGTAACATGACTCTCACCATTGAATGTAGGCATACTCTATGGCATTAGGAGGAATGTCATCATATGCTTGAAGGTGGATTGGATTTTTAGTATTAAAGGTAGAAAAGGAATGTTGCCTAGCCATGTTTTACTCAAGATATTCAATCTCTTCAACCTCTTCAATTCTTTCACTTCCTTGGCTAGCAAAATCTTCTTGTTCTTCAAAGGGCAGCTTTGGATGAGGGTATTAAACTTCAAGAGGAAGTTCAAGCTGAATAGGTGGATTAATTAGATTGAGAAATCTACTAAATGATGAAATAGTAAGAAATATGAAACATGAGATCAAAATTTTGAAAAAAATAATGATCTTGAACTAGATTATACCTTGAATGGAGTCACCAAATGCTGAGTAGCACACCAATTTACAACTGATGTTATCAATACCAACATTCACCTTGACAAGTTGTCTTGAAGACAATGAGTCCCACTAGGCATGACACAACAATTATCACCAAATTTTCCACCCTAGAAGAGTGTGTTCAAGCCTCTTCTATATTTGGGAAACATGGGAATACTTATAGGTATATGGGTTTACCTATAAGTAGAACTAGACCTCTAGGTTTAAGGGCTAGCTCACTGAATGTATCTTGATATGCTTATCACCTACTAACTAGTTGATTTTGGGGAAAAGAGTTATAAATTTTCATGAAATGAAACTAATATAATGGGGTGATACACCAATATTATTTCCATATGACCATCATACTTATTTCACTAAGAATCAAGGCATATAAACTAGCTTCCAAGTCCTATGGGTTCTAACATAAGTGCTTCAACATATAGGTGATGTGCATGAGACAACATAAGGTAAGTGAAATAGATGGAAAATTTAACAATAAAATAAAAAAATTTCACTTTAAAGTATCTTAACACACTTGAATACACTCTATGTGACTTGTTAGAATAGAAAATCTTGCATAGACATGAAAGGATAAGGCAAATAGAGATAGAAGATTATCACTAACCCTACCATACATCACTTTACATACTTAAAAAAAGTAAGAGGAGGAGTTAAAAATGAATTATAATTAAGTGTGAGATAGATCATGCAAATATTGATAGGACACATGGTCCTCAAAGGCATGAAACTCCTAAAATGTGGTGTAAGCCTCCTTTTGCTTGCTCAAAAAATTGCCTTCATAATTTACCCCTTTTAGAACATCCCATAATAGACTAGAGATATATGTGGTGATTTAAATGAGTAGGGGTTGTATAAAGGCTAATACATGAATTTTTTTCATCCCTAATCATTAGGATTCTTTTGGAGATGAGTTATCACTACCTACATTCTAAAAAACTCCTCTTTCACTCACCCCTCACACTTGGCACCAAAATTATCTTTAGTTTTCCAATATGATATATATATAAAGGAGTGTATGAAACATATTAGGACACCTCATGGAATTATATTCCTTGGGTATTCCTTAAAAATCCTCCTACTTGAATTTTTCACTCTCTCACTAGCTTGTCCATTATGTCAGTTTTTACTGGTTAAGATGAAGGTAATTGCAGAGACACTTGTGACATCTTATAATGTAATAAATGGACATGAGGGGTTATATAAAGTCCCAATATTTATCCCAATATGTTTTTCATCCTTTTAGTCCCCTTATAACTTGAAAAACACCAAATATATTCAAGAAAATCACTTTTTTGCCGTGTCCATACAAGTAGGGTGGGACTCAAGTTGATGAAAAGTAGATATAGTGAGTCCTATACAAACTTAAATAAATTTAATGGTCATTAATTTCCATATAGATTCATATCATACTCAATCTTCCCAATCAAGTATTTAGCAAGGGTTTGTGATGGTTTAGAGTTGTTTCCACCCTTAAGGATTGTTTATACAGTTGTGACATTAAACTCATGGACCAATCCCACAAAATGATTTATTAGGACCATATTCAACTTATCATAACCTCTTGAGTCTCCTTAAAAGGTATCCATGTAGACATGATCTCTCCAAGTTTCCTAATCAATCTTCTCTTTATTCTATGTAGGCCTAATGTGGTATGACCATGAAATGGCCTTCTTATGGTTTATTTTGTGTATTTATAGCTTAAACACACATTAAACCTCCCTAAAAACATGTTTAAATAGATTATAATTTTCATCCAATATTATAAATGGTATTAGACACAAAATTGTCAATAATCCTAATCTAGACCATGTAGGTTTGTTTGCATCCTTGTTTTTTATCATTTTCCTTCAAAACTGGAGGTTTGCACCCTTGGGGAGTGCCCTTTATTTGAGACAAAATAGAGGGAACTTCCCCTCTCATCTCATCAAATTTGAATATATTATGGTCTTCCTCAAGTGGTGGGGGCACTTTTTACCAATTTTCATGGTTGTATCACCTTAATAGCTCCCTTAACTCCTTCAAAACCTAAGACATACCCTTTGGACGTTAACTGTGTGCATGCTTTAGAGATGTGACAATAGGTTGCTTGATATAAACCTCTCCTTCACCTATTTACATGGTATAAGAGTCTTTTTAGGTGTCTATCTTCATTTTTGAGGTGTTTTACATGCTCACACACTTTCTATTATCCATGTTTTCACCCTCAAACTATGTACTTATTCTACTAGGCTTGACTGATAGGCTGACTATATGCAAGGTATCGAGTATGACTGTGTGTTTTCTTTGAGAACCTCTATATGTTTTATTTTCACTATGTGATAGCTTAGTAAGACTATTATTACCATGATTAATGTGTTACAAATCTATTTACCACTCCAACCTTCCACATACTTCTTCATACACCTTGATTGGTCAAGACTACAAGTTGTGTTTCTTGCCTTAAATAGGCACCTGTAGGTGTATTTACATGATCTAGACATTTAATCACTAATAAAAGGATTCACTTAAGTCCCCAAAGTCATTTGGAAATTATTTTAACCTATCCACATCATTCTCATGCAATACCAACACTCATAACACCACACTTTTGCTCATTGTCCACTATAGTTAGCTATAATTAGCTATGTTAGATCAACATGGGATCCTATAGATATGCATCATATTTGAAATAAATGTTACATGTTATATGGTCCCTTTTATGTATTTTATAGGTATCTTCCACTATCAAGGGTTTGTGTTTCCATGTCTAAGCTCACTTCATGGGCCTATAGGACTCCACTGTCAACTATAGGTCAATTATCTCAGGCAAAGAACACCTATAGGTGTTGATGGGGTTAAAATTAGTAATTCCAACCTTGGTTGATGACCTTTGTGCTCAATGATATGAATTATAAATAAATAATACCACTCATACATGAACATATACCTTCATACTAAAAATTTGGATGCGAAATCATTTGAAAGCTCAAAACCTATAGAAATCATTGAATGGACATAGTGAAGAAAAGTGCAACTTTGGAGCTTTCTAGCATGAAAACCAATTGGAAAAATTAATCACTTCCTTTTTTAAGTTATTACCCTAGGATAGGGATACTATGTTAAGGTGTGGAACCTAAAAGCTTCACCAAGGAGCGCATTACCAAAGTTGAAGGTTTACACAGTCACTGGCATCGGTCAGGTGCAGTTGAAGAGACGCCGACGTCGGGAGGATATCGGCCGATGTCGGTCACAGGCAAGCAGGTAGGAACCGGCATCGGTTACCTGTGCGTCTAGAATGTTATTTCTGAGGACAGAACCGAGTGTTTGCATGATGAGTTTAAGTCTTAGTCTTAAGTTCACGTCTCTATTATTAGTAAGATTGTTTTTAGAGCCCTTGTTCAAGAGGCTTAACTGTTGGTTGTAAGTGCATGCTCAAGTCTCCTAATTCTATATGTAGAATTAGATCTTCTTAGCTTATTGTTATAGTTCATTGTATTGAATGTTGAAGAACAGTACAGAGTTGAATCATTTTAGGTTGTTGGAGTTGATTGTACTTGAGAGAGAGAGCTCTTGAGGGAAAGAGATCTAGAGAGAGATCTGTACATCTGAGAGAGGTGTGGAAGAAAGAAGTTTCTTCAATTGTATTCCTTCTGTAAAGAGTTTAATACAAGTTTTTAGGGTGGTTTCTTGTATCTCTTGTTCTTGCTATTTATCATTATAGTTACTTATCTATCTGATTTAATTCCACGTTTATTGTTTTCATAAGTGTAATCTATTGTTGGTTGATCCCCAACAAGTGGTATCAGAGCTCAGGTTCACTAACAGGTGGTTCAGATATGTGTAGTGTGTATTGATTACAGGTTCTCACAGGGGTTTCAGAAGGGATTTTTGTTTGAGTGGGAGAAGCAATGGCAGAAGAAAGTAAACTAAGAATGGAAAAGTTCAATGGCAAAAATGATCAACATTGGAGAATGTAGATAGAGGATTATCTATATCAAAAAGATCTATACTTACCATCAGGTGGGATTGCTAAGAAGCCCACAGACATGGATGATGAAGAATAGGAAGTTCTTGATAGAAAGGCTCTAGGGTCTATAAGACTGAGTCTAACATCGACTGTGATATCTAATTTATCACAGGCAAAGTCTACGGTAGAGTTGATGACTACTTTAGCAATTTTTTATGAAAAACCCTTAGCTTCTAATAAGGTATATCTTATGAAGCAGTTATTTAATTTGCATATGAATGAAGGTGGATCTGTGTCTACAAATCTGAATGATTTCAATGGAATTGTAAATCAATTAAGTTCAGTCAATATAGTGTTTGATGATGAAATAAAAGCTCTTTTAATATTATATTCTTTGCCTGAAAGCTGGCATAGCTTAGTAATGGTAGTTAGTAATACTGAATTTGCCTCAAATATTTTGAAAGTATAGGATGTTGTTAGTGTTATCTTGAATGAGGAAATTCACAAGAAAAACACAGAGGAAACATCAGGGAATGCTTTAAGTTTTGAGAACAGGGGGAGGCAAAAAGATAAGAGCAAGAGGAGATCAAGATCTAAGTCTAAGGTGAGAGGAAGATCCAAATCCAGAAATGGCAGGAAGCCACAATGCTGGAATTGTGGAAAGATTGGGCACATAAACAGAGATTGCTGGTCAAAGCCTAGGGAGGACAATCAGCACGAAGGAAAGGAAGAAGCAAAGGTTGCAGGTATTGCACAAGATGCTTTAATATTCTCTTTGCATAATAATATAAAATCTTGGGTGTTAGATTCTAGTGTATCTTTTCATGCTACCCCTAATAGGGAATATTTTAGTGACTATATCTATGGAGATTTTGGAATAGTGTATTTAGGGGATGATGAGCCTTGTAAAATTATTGGCCAAGGTAAAGTGCAGCTGAAAATGCAGAATGACAACACATGGGTGTTGAGAGATGTGATGCACATTCCTAGCTTGAAGAGAAATTTGATTTCTGCAGAAAAGTTAGGGGATGAGGGTTGTACAGTAACTCTCACAGCAGCATCTTGGAAGGTGACCAAGGGTGCACTTGTAATGGCTAGAGGTAAGAGAGTAGGTACTCTCTATTTATGTAATTGTGTTACTAACAATTCTCCTTCTGTATTATCTACTTCAGATGTGGATGCTAAATTGTGGCACTCAAGGCTTGGCCACATGAGTGAGAAGGGTATGTCAATTCTTAAGTCCAAAGGTATGCTTTCATATTTAAAAGGCATAGATCTAGAGTTTTGTGAGCACTGTGTTTTTGGGAAACAAAAAAGAGTGAGTTTCCTCAAGACTGGGTCAACTAAGAAAAAGTATAAGTTTTAGCTTGCTCACACAGACGTGTGGGGACCGACTCAAGTTGCTTCTATTAGAGGATCACAGTACTATGTTTCATTCATAGATGATGCTACAAGAAAGGTATGAGTCTATTGTATTAGGAAGAAATCTGATGTATTTGAGAATTTTAAGATTTGGAAAGCTATGGTTGAGAATGAAATAGGAAAAAGATTGAAGTGCCTGAGATCTGACAATGGTGGTGAGTTCTGTAGCTATAAGTTCATAGATTATTGTTATACTCATGGAATCTGTAGGCAAAGGATGGTTCCAAGGACACCTCAGCAAAATGGAGTTGCTGAAAGGATGAATAGAATAATAATGGAGCGTGCAAGGTGTATGAGATTGCATGCTAGTTTGCCCTTAGAGTTTTGGGCACAAGCTGTTGACACTATAGTGTACCTGATTAACAAAGGACCCTCTACAACTCTGGATGGTGGAATTCTAGAAGAGGCATGGACAAGTAAAAAGGTAGATCTCTCATATCTTAAAGTTTTTGGTTGTGAAGCCTTTGTGCACATTGATAAGGAAAATAGAAAGAAGATGGATGCTAAGTCTATGAGGTGCACATTTATTGGCTATGGCTCAGATGATTTTGGTTTCAGATTTTGGAATCTAGGAACTAACAAGGTAATTAGGAGCCGTGATGTTGTTTTCAATGAAAAAGTGATGTATAGTGATCAGCTGAGGAAGTTGAATCAATCTGGGTAGAGCAATGGAGAATTCGATGAGGTGACGGTCCAAAATGAGCTCGCAAGAAAAAGAAACAATCACTTACAGGAAAACACAAAGACCGACGTTGGTAGGGAAGGAATCGGCGTTGATAGAATAGAGACCGACGTTGGCAAAATAGGAACCGACGTCGGCCAGGGAGAACCGATGTCGGCCAGTAACAGGCCTAGAGATGACTGAGGTCAGTCACTGTCAGAGAATTTGGGTGGACGTGTTGTGAACGAGTCTCAGACACCCATCAGGAGGTCAGAAAGAGTAAGTAAGCCTCCAATTAGATATTCTCCTTCATTATTCTATTTATTACTAACTGATGGTGGAAAACCAGAAAGTTTTGAAGAAGCAATACAGGTGGAGTCTAAGAGTCAATGGGAGCATGGCATGGTTGAGGAGATGGAGTCCTTAAGAGAGAACCAAACATGGGATTTGGTTGAACTGCCAGCTAGTAAGAGGAGACTGAAGAACAGATGGACCTACAAATTGAAAGAAGGTGAGAATGGACAGATGAGATATAAGGCTAGATTGGTAGTGAAAGGATTTGCACAAAAGCCAGGTATTGACTTTGGTGAGATTTTTTCTCCTATTGTTAAAATGACTTCTATATGGATTGTACTGTCTTTGGTTGCTTTTGAGGATTTGCATCTTGAGTAGCTAGATGTTAAGACAACATTTCTTCATGGAGATTTGGATGAAGAAATTTATATGGAACAGTCAGAAGGATTTGAGGTCAAAGGTAAGGAGAAGTTAGTGTGCAGATTGAAGAAAAGCTTGTATGGCCTCAAGCAAGCTCCTAGGCAATGGTATTTGAAATTTGATAGGTTTATGACTGAGCATGGCTACAGTAGGTGTCAATCTGACCATTGTGTGTATTTTAAGAGATTGAATAATGGTAGATATATTATTCTATTATTGTATGTAGATGATATGCTGGTTGTAGGATCACACATGTAGGATATCTCTGAGCTTAAGGTGAAATTAGCTCAAACGTTTGCCATGAAGGATTTGGGAGTAGCAAAAAAAATCCTTGGCATGAGC
The DNA here is from genome assembly GCA_037957365.1 of Torreya grandis. NCBI lineage: Eukaryota > Viridiplantae > Streptophyta > Pinopsida > Cupressales > Taxaceae > Torreya > Torreya grandis. The sequence goes on from JARHVA010000107.1 coordinate 3,487,693, forward strand.
ATTAAGAGAGACAGGAAAAATCATAGGTTGATTTTGTCTCAAGAGGATTATGTGGACAAGGTGTTGAAATGGTTCAACATGCAGGATGCAAAACCGGTAAGCACACCTTTGGCTGGATATTTTAAGTTGAGTAAAGAACAATGTCCTAATTCACATGATGAGGTAGAGTACATGAGTAGAGTTCCATATTCTTCCGTAGTAGGGAGTTTGATGTATGCAATGGTTTGTACTAGACCGGATATTGCCCAAGCAGTGGGAGTGGTAAGTATATGGCCAATCCAGGTAAGGAACATTGGAAATCAGTTCAGTGGATCCTTAGATATCTGAGAGGAACCAGCAGTAAACACTTGTGCTATGGAGGTTCAGATACTTCTCTACATGGTTATGTAGATTCAGATATGGTAAGTGATTTAGATGGCAGGAGGAGCACCACAGGGTATGTTTTCACTGTAGGTGGAACAGTGGTTAGCTAGATATCTAAGTTGCAGAAGGTTGTTGCCTTGTCAACTACAGAAGCAGAGTATATTGTAGTCACAGAGGCTAGCAAAGAGATGATATGGATGACACGGTTCATGGAAGAGCTTGGAAGGGAGCATGAGAGTTGCAGATTGTATAGTGACAGTCAGAGTGCAATTCATTTGGCTAAGAATTTAGCCTTTCACTCAAGAACCAAGCACATACAACTTAGGTACCATTTCATACGGCAGGTATTGGAGGATGGTGAGTTGAAGCTGGAGAAGATCCATACAGATAGGAATCCTGCTGATATGCTAACCAAGCTAGTTACAAAGGAGAAGTTGAATTTTCATTCAACTTCTGTTGGTTTTCATGATTGAGTTGAAGATGGAGGAGCTAGAAGATGTTGCTATACAGGTACTGGTGCAGCTGTTTATCTCCAAGTGGGAGATTGTTAAGGTGTGGAGCCTAAAATATTCACCAAGGAGTGCATTACCAAATTTGAAAGTTTACATAGTCACCGGCATCGGTTAGGAGCGACCGACATCAGTCAGGTGCAGTTGAAGAGACACCGACGTCGGCAGGATATCAGTCGACGTCGATCACAGGCAAGCAGGTAGGAACCGACGTCGGTTACCTGTGCGTCCAGAATGCTATTTCTGAGGACAGAATCGAGTGTTTGCATGATGAGTTTAAGTCTTAGTCTTAAGTTCGCATCTCTATTATTAGTAAGATTGTTTTTAGAGCCCTTGTTTAAGAGGCTTAACTGTTGGTTGTAAGTGCATGCTCAAGTCTCCTAATTCTATATGTAGAATTAGATCTTCTTAGCTTATTGTTGTAGTTCATTGTATTGAATGTTGAAGAACAGTACAGAGTTGAATCATTCCAGGTTGTTGGAGTTGATTGTACTTGAGAGAGAGAGCTCTTGAGGGAAAGAGATCTAGAGAGAGATCTGTACATCTGAGAGAGGTGTGGAAGAAAGAAGTTTCTTCAATTGTATTCTTTATGTAAAGAGTTTAATACAAGTTTTTAGGGTGGTTTCTTGTATCTCTTGTTCTTGCTATTTATCATTCTAGTTACTTATCTATCTGATTTAATTCCGCGTTTATTGCTTTCATAAGTGTAATCTATTGTCGGTTGATCCCCAACATACTAGATAGAAAAAATTGGATTTATTAAGACCTTATGTGACATCATCATGTTTCTAACACCAAAAGTGTTGAGTGCTTTATTTTTGTGCTTTATGGAAACTTGTCCCTGAGTTCAAATCTCTTCCCTTGAAGTGGGTTTTCACTCTTGTCTGCAAATCCAATATTCTAAAATTGGATGTCATGATATCTATAAAACCATAATAAATCAGTAATGATATTCAAACATATTCACATACCCTTGAATAACACTTTCAACTCTCTATTAGTGCTACCTATAAGTGGACATTTCCAATGGGCAGGCAATGAGAATAAGTATGGACAATGTGCATTGAATCTGACCTTCAATGAGTTTTAGGCCCTATATAAAACTTAAAATGGAATATTTTAACCATGGATAACCTCATTCAATCCAAATACCTCCTTTCAGTGTGGTTAGCATTTATGAGGCACATGTAGGTATGCATGAAGTTGTAGACTAGGCAATGATGGTTGAGATAACTAGTTTGTATGGTGTATGGGCTTGAAAATAGTTAAATCCTTCTCAACATATTTTAAATTTATTCCTTTCACCTTGAAAGCCTTGGAAATTTTTTCCATATCTCCATCCCAATGTCCTTAGTCTACTATAGATGCACACCAATGGTGCATTATTGTGCATATATGGGAATTGACTATCCAACCATCATTTTCATGGAATTAGAGAGGTTTATCTTGATTTTAATGCAAAAAAATGTATTAAAATACCCTTTAAATATTCAAACACCTCCATGAACATGTTTAGTACCTCACATACCTCACTCAGCTATGGGTTTTGAACTATGAATGAAACTCCATTATGCTAGCTTGTATGAATATTATTTAAATGAGATGGATTCAAGGAGACATTAGAGGTAGATAAAAAACACCACATATTAATTTGAAATCTCTTCAAATAAATAAACTTGTTGCAAGTGTTGAAAATTGACTGTAACCTCACTACCAACACCTTGCAATCTGAGTTGTTTGACCCATCAAATCACTTCTAATGATGAGACCAAACATGGGAAAAATGAGGTAATGGATCCATAATCCTCTGAAAGCAAATTTATTAGCTGATTTGTATGGACCAACTCAAATAAGAGCAAAACCTCTAAGGTGTGGGAAATAATAGGTAGAAATTAATGATAAACTTATTAAGTATGGTTCATAAACTATAGGAAAATATTATTCTAAATCCAAACATGAAAATAAAGATTAAAAAGTGTAATATATACCACTAAGAGATATTTACCTATAAGTACTCCTACTAACCATACTATCCAAAAACCTATTGATTAGTTTCATGTCATAGTGGATTGATGGAATAACACAATGATTTTAGCCCATTTTTGGCACTTTCAAAGCATGTAAACCATTGAAATGAGTCTTAGGAAGTTAAATATCCATATCACAACCTTCTCCCTTGTGCCATTGTCTCTCATAGGCCATATAACCTTTGAAACTACTTTTTTTCCACTTACTTTCTTGATTTTTAGTTAGGAACCTACAAGTTTCAATTAGTCCTAACATTACTGACAAGGAATATAAAACATTGGATGTTGAAAGGAAGTTTGGAACACATGGACACCTTTAAAAATATACCACTTCATTTATGACCTCTAAATGACATTAAATGACATAAGGACTAAATGTGACCATGGCCAAGGCTAATAATACATTTAATCACATAAAATTAATTATGACACACCCTATGACACTATATTATACCCCTATATTAAGTTTTGGATTATGGGGGTTTGACCCATTTTGACTTGTGGTCAAAATTGTTAACATTCTTGGTAATTTCCTAAGGGTGGTTTGCTTGCTATGCCAAGACCAACTACCTAATATTGTCTATTGGACAATGGAATCATATGTTCATAAGTTTGACACACAAATTGCCTTTGACATTGTAAAAAATAATAAATGAATGACACACAAAATAATACAAAACAAAGGGAAACACACATGTTCAACTAGAACACTTATGGAACACAACACAACTAAAACAAAACTCACACACCTAATCTACTATCTACAAAACCTCAGTATTGAGGTGAAACATCTGATCATACCTTAACTAGGGTCAAAGATAGTTCCCCTTGCATCTTTGTCACTCTATGAAGGTAATCTAGCATGAGGAGTATGTTCATCATCAACCACTTGGGTATATGTATAATCAACGAGCTTATCAACTCTATGCCTTCTCATACCTGAAAGTGGGTTATTTGGATCTTTCATGAATGTTATTTATTTCTCTCTAAGAGCCTTGATTGGATCTACAAGTTGATTTATCTTTGTTTTATCCATTAGATGCTCTTTAAAGTGCATATTGGAAGATATGATAACTAACTCAACCTCTCCACCTTCTTGGATAGAATGTGCTTGATGTTTAGGAGTATCAAACTCTTCTCCTTTATGTCCCATTACCTTTTAATGTGACTCAACATAAGATAGATCTCTTGATTTTCCTTGATGCATAAAAAATTCTACCTTGACTTCATTATCCATATTTATAAATTATTGGGTAATAGCTTCATTAAGCTCTTTCATGACTGTAGACTCTTGATAAAAAAATGTCATTCATCTTCGTGCTTGATGGGATAGTCAATAACATGCTTGTTAGTCTCATTATCAATATTTACATCAAATATATAATCTCTTTGAGAAAAAGTAGTCTTACTAAGCTTGTCAAATTCTTTGCATATGGAATCAAACCTTTGCCATAAGTTATCCTCCTCTACAACATGAGTATCATCATCAAGGGAATGTTCATCAATAACAGGTAGAAATACATAATTATTCCCACTATGGTGATCAATTAGGTTCCTCAACCTATCATTATCATACTCATGAATCATATAGTTACCTTCAATAGCTTGTGAATAAGAATGTTTGACACTTAATTCAACTCCCTCAAATGTCTCTTCATGCATGATATACGTATCGAGGTTAGTTTGATCAAAGTATTCATAAAGATAATTCTCATAAGTGTTAGTACCATATTCATCAAGGAACAAGTTGGAAATTCCCTCAAGTTTATAAATTTTATCATCCACATTAGACTCCTTCTCATTGATCACACAATTCAAGTTATAAACTAATCAATATCATCTTATGCCTTCTTAGGATTAGCCCTAAGCTTAGAATTTGCATTAGAAACGTGAAACACACTTGAAGTATTAGGAAAAAATGGTATAGACACCTTAAGAGGCAACTTTCCTACTTGAATGAGGCCATTCTCAACTCTAATGGCAAGTTCATATTCTTTGGGAAGAGTGAGACCACCCATAGATTGAAGCATGTTAAAAATATCAATACCAATAGCTCTCAAGTAGGCAGGGAACAAAAAGCTATTGGGTTGTCTCATGAGAGGATGTAATCTATACCAATTATTTTGTAACCTCTCATTGCAGTCATGCATTATTTCCTTGAGCCCTCTTTTGATCATATTGAGTTGATGTATAAAATATGTATGGTCAATTTCATCTTCAAACCTTGAATTCAACAACACTCCAAAGTCTTCCAATGATGTGATACATACATCAGGAAAATTCCTATACCAATCAAGAGCTTTCCCTCTAAGGGGCATGGAAAGGAGATTATTGTTAATATTATCCTTAGTGACATTATAGAAACTAAAAAAAATTAGATATACCTGACATGTTTAGTAGATGTAACATGACTATCACCATTTAATGTAGGCACACTCTTTGTGGCATTAGGAGGAATGCCATCATAGGCTTGAAGTTGGATTGAATTTTTAGTATTAAATGCAATAAAGGCATGTTACCTAGCCATGTTTTCTTCAAGATATTCAATCTCTTCAACCTCTTCACTTATTTCACTTCCTTGGATATAAAAATATTCTTTTTATTTAAAGGGTAGATTAGGATGAGGGTATTAAACTTCAAGAGGAAGTTTAAGCTGAATAGGTGGATTGAAAAATCTACTAGATGATGACCTAATAATAACTATGAAGCATGAGAGAAATAGTATGTCAAAATAATGGTCTTGAACTATATTATACCTTGAATGGAGTCACCAAATGCTAAGTATCACACCAATTTGTAGTTGATGTTATCAAGACCAACATTCACCTTGACAAGTTATCTTGAAGACAATGAGTCCCACTAGGCATGCTATAACTATTGTCACAAAATATTGCACCCTAAAATAGGGTCTTCAAGCCTCTTCTATATTTGGTCAACATGAGAATACTTATAGATATGTTGTTTTACCTACAGGTAGAAGTAGACCTCTATGTTTAAGGGATAGCTCCTTGAATGTATCTTAAAATACTTATCACCTACTAACTAGTTGCTTGTGGGGAAAAGAGTTATAAATTTTCATGAAATTAAACTAATATAAATGGGTGATACGCCAAAATTATTTCCATGTGAACATCATACTTATTTCACAAAGAAACAAGGCACAAAAACTAGATTCCAAGTCATATGGGTTTTAACATAAGTGCTTGAACATAGAGCTGATGTGCATGAGACAACATAATGTAAGTGAATCAAAGGGCAGATTTCACACTCTAATAATAATTTTACACTTGAAAGGATCCTAACACACTTTTATACACCCTATATGACATGCTAGAATATGAACTCTTTCATAGACATGAAAGGATAAGGCAGTCAAGGATAGAATATTATCACTAACTCCACCATACATCACTTTGCATACTTAGATAAATGTTCATGAACTCAAGACTATACTTGCATTAATTTTTCAAAGGGAAAAAATAAAATTTCATTTCATTAGGTATTAACCATACATGGTGTGGTATTATTTTATAAGTGCTAAAATGGCTACTACTTATAGAATTAGAGAGAGAAGTGAGAAGAGAGAAGTCCAAGAGTCATAAGAACACTTTTAAAACTAAGAGGAGGAGTTATGCATGCATTAGGATTAAGTGTGAGATAGATTATGAAAATATTTATAGGACACATGGCCCTCAAAGGCATGAAACTCTTGAAATGTGGTATAGAACTCCTTTTGCTTGATAAAAAAATTGCCTTCATCATTTACCCCTTTTAGAACATCCCATAGATTACTAGGGATAGATATGATGATTGACATTATATTTAGGGGTTTTATACATTCTCAAACATGCATTGGTTTCATACCTAATCATCAATATTCTTTTGTAAATGAGCTATCACTACTTATAATCCAAATAACTCCTCTTTCATCACCCCTCACACTTGGCACCAAACTTGTCTTCCATTTTCCAATCTAATCCACACACAGGACTATATTTCACTGTATGACACCTCATTATCTTATATTCCTCAAGTAGTTCTTAAAAATCCTCCTACTTGAAGTTTTCACTCTCTCACTAGATTATCCATTATGCCTATTTTGATTAGTTGAGATGAAGGTAATTAAAAAGACACTTGTGATATATTATGATACAATAAATGGAAATTAGGTGTTATCTCAAGTCCCAGTATTTCTCTTAATATTTTTTTCATCCTTTGACTCCCTATATAACCTACATAACACCAAAAATAGTAAAGAAAATCCCTTTTTTTCCATATCCATACAAGTAAGGTGGGACTCATGTTGATGAGAAGTATCCCTGGCAAGTCCTTTACAACCTTTAATCACTTTCATGGTCATTCATTTCCATCTAGATGCATCTCCTACTCAATCTTCCCAATTAGGTCTTTGGCAAGGGTTTTTGATGGTTTAGATCTATTTACACCCTTAAGGATTATTTATACATTTGTGATGTTAAAATCATGGAATAATCCCACAAAATACTTACTTAGGACCATATTCAACTTATCCTATCCTCTTGAGTCTCCATGCAAAGTATTCATGTAGATATGAACTCTCCAAGTTGCCTATTAGAGCTTCTCATCTTCATTCTATGAAGGTTTGATGTGGTCTAAACTAAGAAATGACCTTCATATGGTTTATTTTGAATATTTATATCTTGAACACACCTTAAACCTCCCTAAAAATATGTTTCAATATATTATAATGTTCATCCAATCTTATAAATGATATTAGACCCCAATTGGGCAATAGGCCTAATCCTGACCATGTAGGTTTGTCTATATCCTTGTAGGTTTATAACACCCTAACATGTTTTTGACCATTTTGCATGATTTTACATGTTTTCCATGTGTGACATATATTTACACATCATTATTAAATTTTTAATAAAATTAAAGATTGTCTTTTTATCATTTTCCTTCAAACCTACAGGTTTGCACCCTTGGGGAGTGTTCTCTATCTGATATATAAAATAGGGAACTTAACATATTATATCATCAAATTTAAATTTATGAGGGGATTATTTAAGTTATGGGGACCCTATATACCAATTTTCATGTTTTTATCACCTCAATATCTCCTTTAACCCCTTCAAAACCTAAAATAGACCCTTTGGACCTTGACTGTGTGCAAGCTTTAGAGATGTGATTGTAGGTTGCTTGATATAAACCTATCCTTCCCATGTTTCCATATTATAAGATAATTTTAAGGTGTCTAACATAATTTTGTATGTGTTTTATATGATCACACACTTTCTATCATTCATGTTTTCACCCTCAAACTATGTCCTTGTTCCACTAGGCCTGACTAATAAGTTGATTGTATGTATGGTATCAAGTATGACTATGTGTTATCTTTGAGAGCCTCTCTATGTTTTGTTTTCAATATTAGGTTGAAGATATTATTGAGACTATTATTAACAATATTAAGGTGATCCAAATATATTTACATCTCCAACCCTCCACATACTTCTTCATACACCTTGATTGGTCAAGATTGTAGGTTGTGTTTCCTGCTTGAAAGGGGCACCTGTTTGTGTATTTGCATGATTTAAGCCTTTTATCATTGACACAAGGATTAAATAAAGTCCAAAAATTCATTTGGAAATTATTTTAACCTATAAAAATCCTTATCATTCAATACTAACACTCATAAAACCATACTTTTGTTCACTATCCACTACAGTCAGCTATAGTTGATTGTGTTGGAGCAACATGGGATCCTATAGATATACATCATTTTTAAAATCAGTGTTACATGGGATATGGTCCCTTTGAGGTATTTTATATTTATATTTCAATATTCATGGTTTTGGTTTCCATGTCTAAGCTCACTTCATGGGCCTATATGACTTCACAGTCAACTGTAGGTCAGTTATCTCAAGAAAAGAACACTTGTAGGTGTTGATGGGGTCAAACCTTGCAATTCCAACCATGGTTGATGAAATTTGTGCTCATTTATATAAATTATAACTCAAAAATATCACTAAAACATGAAAATATACCTTCATACTTCAAATTTTGATGTGAAATCATTTGAAATCTCAAAACCTATATATCATTGAATGAACACAGTGAACAAAAGTGAAACTTTGGATCTTTCTAGCATGAAAACCAATTGGAAAGATTACTCACTTCATTTTTCAAATTATTACCCTAGGATAGGGATAAAAAATATACAAATTTTAATTGATAAAAAACTTATGTGACATCATCATGTGTTAACATCAAAGGTGTTGAGTGATTTATTTTTGTGCTTTAGGGAAACTTGTCCTTGAGTTCAGATCTCTTCCCTTGAAGTAGGTTTTCACTCTTATCTACCAATACAATATTATAAACATGGATATACATATATATATATATATATATATATATAAATATAATAAGACCTAAATAAGCTTCTTAAAACATATTCACATACCATTAAATAACACTTTCAACTCTTTGTTAGTTCCACTTGTAGGTGAACATTTCTAATGTGCAGGGAATGAGAATAAGTATGGATAGTGTGCATTGAATCGAACCTTCAATGAATTTTAGGCCCTCTATCAACATTAAAATGGAATATTTTCACCATGGATAACCTCATTAAATCCAAATACATCCTTTAAATGTTTTTATCATTTATGAGGCACCTATAGGTATGTATGAAGTTGTAAACTAGGCAGTGATGGCTGAGATAATTAGTTTGTATGGTGTATGGGCTTGAAATTAGTTAAAACTTTATAAAAAGATTTAAAATTGGTTAATTTCACATTTAAAGGCTTGGAAAAAATTTCCATACCTATTTAATAATGTCCTTAGTCTACTGTAGATGCACACCAATGGTGCATGACTGTGCATATATGGGAATTGACTGTCCAACCATCATTTACATGGCATTAGAGAGGTTTAGCTTGATTGGTCATGAAATAATATGTATTAAAATCAATTTTATATATTTAAAAACCTATATGAACATTTTCATGACCTCACATACCTCACTCAACTAATTATGTATAGAAATGTAGGAAATTAACTATGGGTTTGGTGTTATTGTCTAGATGGGGTACTATGTTACTAAGGACAATAACTACTAATATGGAGGTATGGTTTAGTCTAGAGATGAGATTAGGATTTTTATTAGTATAAATAAGGAAATTTTGACATGTTTTGGGTTGGTTGAAGGAGTGAGTCATCACATTAAAAGTGAAGGAAAGTGGTCAGAAAGGCCTTGAATAGGTCATGAGTTAAATGTGTCAAAAGAGTGGTCATAAGTGCACTATTTTAGCTTCAATGTTGATTTACGTGTCTAAATTTTCACCAATTTTATTATTGTAATTTATTAAAATGAAATTACTAGAGTAAAAAGGAAAAATTGTACTTAAACTTACATGTGAAGTTTATGTAGGAACATCAAGCATACAAACATTACTTTTGAGTTGTTGAAAAGTCATGTGTTAGTTAGAGGTCAACGTTGGTCCATTTTGGGATGTAGGTGAGATTGAAGGATCATATAGGGTCCATTATTTTTCTTAGGAGTCATAATGAGTCATCAAGGGTGTGTTTGTGAGTATGTGGAGTTTTCCCTCCAAATTGTAATTTGAATCTCAAATTGTGAGACCCAAGCATAAAGGGGTCATGTGAGTTCAATGGTGAGAGAGGGGGTTAGGTGGGTGTTTATATGGTCATGAAATGTCATAATAGATGACTTTATAATTCATTAAGGTTGTGTAATTCAAGAATCATGTTAAAGTATAGTAACTACCATCCTTAAATTAAAGTTGGTCATGTAAGAGAAACTTGTTTTGTAACCACCACAACCAACATAGATATGGATGAGAATGGTAGTTGTAAGAGAATTTATTAGAGTAGGAGGAAGAGAGAGATAATTTTAAGAAGGTGAGAGAAGATTAAATGAATCTAGGAAGAGTGTAAACTCCTCAAAAGGTTGACAAAGTCCATTAATGGACTATAAATGTAATAAAAGATGGTTCATGTGAATAAAGGAAAGTAATTTTTTTGTGTTCACTCTCTCCTTAAAGGTATATTAATTTTTATTATTCTTAAATTAAAGAAAATACCTTGAGGCCATAGAGAGTCTTTCTTATATATAGTTACAGGTTTATGTGGTAGACTATAGGTTACAATCAAGGAAAAAGACTTAAAGAAGTTGGTGAAGTTTGGTATACGAAGGAACAATACTCAATAACATACATATAATAATAAAATATTTTTAAGTTTTAAGACTCATTTAATGTATTATCCAAAATAAATAACCTTAAGAAAATCTTGTGGAGAGGAGAAACCCTGTTGTGATCGTAACAGTCAAGTAAGATGGTGAATTGATGATGTTTCTTAAAGGAAAGACTATGGTTTTTATTTGAGATGGGTTTGTAGGTAAATTAATTTTGGTTGCATGGTGATATATACAATTTGATTTTTATCCTAATGGAAAATGTTCTAATATATAGTAAGTTGGAAGTCAATACCTTGTTCACACAATTTGTGACTTTGTTGCACCATCATATGCCAAGAAAAGGAGAGTAAATGTTTGAGACAACATGATTGGTCATTGGGTTAGTGGAGTATTAGTATAAATTAAGGTTTAAAAGCCTTAATAGTAGCCTTTAAATTCTTATAATTTCTTGGAAATGCAAACAAACTATTTGGAAACCCTGTTAACATAGTTAAACCCCTGTTTTCACTCAGTTAGTATACAATGAAGAAAAGCATGTGTTTGAGAAGGTGAGATATTGTTTTGTTGGTTGAGTTTTGGTACAAGTGTAAATGAAACTAGTCTAAAAAATACCGCTTTTTAATTCTTAAAACTTCTTGAAGTACAGACAAACCGCTCAAACCCCTTGCATAATCAACTAAAAGTACACATAATTTTGTGTTCTATTATCTATAAGCCTTAATATGATTGACTAAGGTTTATATAATATTTTAATAGGTGTATATCGTCAAAAAAGACCTAGGGAAGGTATTGGTTCAGTTAGAAATGATCTAAAACTAAAGATTTTGCAAATTAATCCCTCTCGGCCTCTACAGTCAAAGAACTAGGGATTAGAAACTAAAAAAAATATATCTTCTATTCTAACCAGTGGAAAATATTGAAAACTTTTAATAATGTATATTTTGACATGTGTAAGAGGAATTAGGAAGTTTGAGTCTGGTATCATATTGTCTAGTATGGATTTAGTTCTGGGCAAGCATATGGAGGGTTAGGAGGCTTAATTAGATAGATGTTTACAAAGGAAGTACTATCTAAATAAAGAGTTAGACATTGAAAATTTATGGGGGATTGTAACAAGATAGACGGTGCCTATATATGGGATTATATATTAAATAAGACTTGCATATTGTTTAAACAAAGGGAAAAGGTGAAAAAAGGCTACAAAGAGATAGGGTCACTATTGAAGTTGAGGGGTGTATGTGAATAATGGAGAGTGAATGAATGGTTTAAAGAGGTTAAGACAAGTGTAATATGATCATGAAATATAATACATGATATCATATTTTATTCATGAGAACCGAGACAAGATTTGGTATTTGGAATCTTGAGTTGTAAACTAGTGTGAAGATAGTGAATGAGTGAGTGAAGATGAATGAATCAATTAATAGAATGAGTAGAGGGAATGAGAGAATTATGTAGGTTATAATAAAATTTATAAATGTTTCCAAAAGGTGTTTAGTGATAGGTTCTAATAAAGGAGGCTAATAATCCTAATGAGGAATTGAAAGACTACTAAAGAAGCCTGAAGTTTATGAACAAAGTAAATCATCCTAAGTTGACTTGACCAAGTTCAAAGCAATGAATAATGATTTTTAGAATTTTACCATGTACCTCTACATCATTTGGTATCATATCAAGGTAAGCTCTTGGATCATTCTATTTTGAGTTAGTTGTTAAAGATTGTTCCATGTGAGATTGCCAAGAATGTTATGAGGAATGCATGAGATGACATTGTAGGGTATTTTGGGAAGAGATTATGGTGTAAGTATGACCTATTAATGTCAGTACATGTAAATTAAAGATTGGTGAAGAGAATAAACTACCCCTAATTCTAGTGAAATCAATTGAACTAGTTAAGAGAACTAGAGAAGTTAGAGTGAGAGAGCATTGAAGCTCAAGAGAGTAAGAAGAGAAGGAATCCAAGAGAGAGGCAAGGAAGATGATAAATTCATAGACAAAGGACTAGAGAAATAGAAAATATACAAGAGAAATATAAGATGCAAGTAGGCAGCTTGCTAAGAGAGTGGTCTAAACAAGGCCTAAAAGATGATGGATGTATAAGAAGTAAAAGAGGAAGAGAGTTGATGGATGTAGAAGAAGTAATAGAGGTAAGAAGAGATTTGGGGTAGGGTTTTGAGAAGATAGTGTTAGGTATTGTAGGATCCTATACCAATATTTATTTTATGAACTATGCAATAGAGCTGAACATAGAGACAATATTTAAACACACTGATAATATAATATTATTCACACTATTCTCTCTTACAAATTCATATGGGTGTTAAAATTATATAGGAGTGACTTTATTATAAATAGGGTGAAACATATTACCATGAAGCTCTCCCATAATATCTCCTCACACCCTATGAATATGCATATACCTATAAAATCTCATACATAAATAATAACTAATTGATTTACGTACTATTATTGTAACTCACAACAATAATACAACCAACTATATTATAACCAAATATATCTAACATATTAATATATGTAATAGTGAAATATTACTCTTGTAATTATTTACATTATGATATACAAATTAATGTGAGGGCTAGTTATTCCCTAACATTCCCCCCCTTAGGCCTTACATGGTAATTTGTGATTTAATAGTTTTAGGAATATTGGTGTATTATTATTAATTTTGTTAAAGGTTTAGAATAGAAAATTAGTAAATAAATATGTGATAATTAAGTTACTAATTTTTGTAAATTAGATTACAATTTTGACCTTTCTAAAAATAGTAATAAGAGTTGGAAAAGAAGACTTAGCTAGAAACTAATTGATATGGTTGAGATAGGATCTGATATTTGATGTGTAAGATTGGGATACTATCATAAAATTAGATCTTAACTTCATTTTCTAATTAGAAAAAAGTGCCAGAAGTGGACAATAGTGGCACCAGTATTGTATTCCACCTCTACCACTATTGTCTTGAGGATCTGAGCTTTTTGGGTTTTATATACTAGGTCTGTGTGACCATGTCTATAAAATTTTGGTAGTTGGAAGTCTATAGAGATCTTTGTAGAGAAAATTTTATCTTAAAAACCTATATTTCATTATGATTTGACCAATTTCAAGCAAGAGGGGGGGTTAGTGTGTGTAATATTCACTGAACGTGTATCCACACCCCTTGTGTGGGCACGCTACCTAAATACCAATAATATGAAGAGGGATCAAGCCATATATAGTTCTCCCACTTGATGTGCTTTGTGAAATAGAGGGTATAAGTATTTAAAATGATAAACTAGATTTGTTTGAGGTAGTTAGGGGCTAGTGTAAATATTTGAATAAGATTGTAAGTGTATTGGATGGTTGTATACAGAGAATAGGGAAGATTATTTAAGTAGTCTTGCTTGTATTCTTGCTTGCTTAGTGATAATTTCTAACCTCTTAAAAATGATCTTTGAATGGGACTTTATAGGGATCTATTGGTCATGAGTTGAATGTGCTCACATTAGGCTACCAAGGATAAGTATGGGAAATTATAAGGAATTAAATGTTGGGGCCAAAATTGCACTTAGACAAGATCACTGAAAGTGGATAGGAGTGGCATCGACACTATTATCCAAGTTGGGCACTATTTTTCTTAGCTAATGAGACTTGGGGGGATGGATTCATCATGGAAAGAGGGGTTTTGATTAGCTAGGATCAAGTCTAAAAGGCTACGGATGACTTGGAATCAGTAAAAAGATGACTATGAGGGTCATGAGAGCAAGCAAGAGGGCCCTATGGGTTGGGTGTCATAAACCACACTCAAGTTATCAATTTTTGCATTTTATATGACTACATTTTCCTTCCCTTTTCCTAGTGATACAATAAAGCAAAATACTAGGATAAAGGAAAATTAGAAAGCGTACCTAAACTTACCTGTAAGGGTGAAGCTCATGAAGTTGTGTGATGTTGGGTATGCATAGAGAACACATTGTGAAGTGAAAATTGGTAAGAGAAAAAAAAAGTAGATTAGTTCGTACTAGATACACTATAAAATAAGAACATAAAAATCTAGGTAAGAGAGGAAGATAAAGGAATGAATACACCTCACCAAATATGCAGACCAATATAAAACCTATTGTGATTCTAGATGAAGTTGATTAATGCTAGATAATGATGTACCAAGGGTAATATCATGAATGGAGCTAAGTGCTCAATTCCCCAAAAGTGGCTCAAGAATGCAAAGGCTAGCCCTTTGGCTCCATCATCACCCACTAAGTGAATCTAGGTGGTCGTGCATGTGTTAATTAATGTTTGGACTATGTGTTTAATCCCTCTGAGTAGGTGGATTAAGAATACAAAGGTTAGCTAATCCTTTGGCTCCATCATTGCCCTATGAAGTGAAGCTATGAACTGATACTAGTATCAAATGTGTGTTGTATGAGTTGACTCTTGAAGCCCATGAATATACTATGATCTGATAATGTTGGTGTAGATAGATAAATGTATGCTAAAAATTAGACCACTCTTGGCCACTCTGAAAGATGGAGATTAGGCTTGTATGAAAGCCACTCTGAAACTAGGCACTAGGCTTATATGAAAGCCACTCTAAAATATGGAGGTTAGGCTTGTATGGAATCCACTCCAATATGATGCCAACCACCTATAGATGAAATAAGTCATGTAATTACTGAGAATACTTGGGTAATGTTAAACTCAAAAATAAAATAAAAGAAATGTGCTATGCACATTACCCCCAGTCACTAGTGTCTGAAACATGGATTTTGATCTAAAAGTTATACCAACTACCGTTTCTAAAACTAAAAGTGATAGCCATCATGCTATGTATGATTACCCTTATATCTAGATTATCTAAGCAAAAGTGTATTAAAAAATATTGATTCTAAATAGGTTTGATTGTGTAAAACTATAGTTAAACCTACTCTTTGCCTGCTTTTAAAAAGTTTGGTTTTTTTGTTTTTTGGATAAGAGCACTAAAAATGGATAGTAGTGGCATTGGCATTTTTGTCCTATATTAGCTCTATTGTCTTGGGCAAAATATGGTAACTTTTCTAAGATTTTCACTATATGTTTGGTCTATTCTAATTAGTTTGATTCTGGTTATTGTTCTGGGTGTGTTAAAAGCTAAATTGTTTACTATTAGAAGCTTTAATCTCTGTGACAAAACCCTTATTTGTTTCCCCCTATCCTGAGGATAGGAATGAAGACCCTATAATAACTAATCTTAGAAGAAAAAGTCCTGAAAGTGTGTCATGTTTCAAAGATACATGATATATCATTGATAATCGACAAGATATCTCAAGCTATAGCATGGTTTATAATGAGAGATTATTAGATCAATGGGGGTATGCCCAAATATATATAATAATGTAATAGCATGTGCAATATACGAAACTAGAAATGGAATTCTAGTTAGTTGTTAAAGAGGAATAAAGCATGATGACCATCATGACATTAAAGAAAGCAAGGGAATGTGTGATGTAGATCATGGAATTGCAAATAATAAGAAGCAAAACAAGCAACAAGCACACAAAGTAATAAGTAAGAAGTGTAAAAAAATGGCCAAGGGGCCAAGAAAACAATGGGCATGGGCACATGTCACTTAAATTGGAAATCAAGCATATAAGGCATGTTCAAATACCACATACATATAATTGAAACAATCAAGGTTAGCATGAAATCCACAATCACATCAAAGAGTATAGGAAAAGAACATTGGCAAATGTTTAAGGCACACACATGAATATAAGCAAAGGACATTAATAAATGTCCTAAGTCACATATGGGAGATAAAATAAGAACTGAGAAATGTAAACAATCTAGCCACACTAAGCAAGAAATAAAAGCATGTAATAACTAGAAAGACAATCATATCTAACAAAGCGAGAAGATGAAAGTATGTAATACATGTTATTATAAGACTAAGTATCTTCTAAGAAATACACAAGTGATATATACTAGTGAGTGTTTATAGAGTAATTTGTGTAAGCTAGTAAATAATATACATCAACATGAGAACTAGAGTGTGTGGTGTAGAATGACATAACCTGAATGGTGTAGTCATGTAGAAAAATGCCCCTAGTGGGTAAATATATTGATGTATGTCTCGAATTTATAAGTAATATTCCCACTCAATGGGTAGAGTGAAGCAATAAAAGAGCTAGATGTCACTACTTATACTCAAAAGAGATCAAGTGAAGCATGATAATGTAGATAAATTGACAGACCATATCATGGAACAACAAATGTGAGTCTAGCATAGTAGTAAAAATGTAAATCATGGATAATGCATATAATCAAAATGTTTTTAGTGTTTTGATACATTTGAATGTTTTTATGTTTTTGACTTTTGAGTTATGTATAATCAAGCATAAAAAAATATGTATAAATAAAATTAAGGAGAAATGATATTAAACAATGAGTCTCATAGGAGACTCCCTATCCTGGTCTCCTATATCAAGGAGAAGAATTGTGCATGATCATGAAGCACGATAGGAATGCTAAGACTGTGGCTGTAAAAGCTATATATGTTGTAAATGTTATGAAATCTTTAAATTAAAAACCGAGCGTGGGGTCCCTCTATAACTTTGAGAAGTGGATGAAATTGTAGGGCTCTTAGGGACCCATTTGGTAGTAGGAAAAGCTCTCTAAATATGTGCTCTATGACTAGATGCATAAGATCTCAATGATACCACCCTGGGTATGAATACTATAGCTGAAAGTTGTCCAGAATCTTGAAGCTATGGAAGTGTATGAACTCTCTATTCTAACAATGGATGTCTTAATTATGTCTGAGTCATAACTGAAGGAAGAACTATAACTAGTGGCAAAACTAGAATGTGTTGCTATGGAATCATATATGGCTTTGAAGTGGGGAGTATTAATTCATATGGAATTCCACCAACTATAATAACCTGATTAGCATGAATGAATTTTATGCATCTATGAACTATAAAAGGTACTACTTAAATTTTTTGTATCAAAGGTTGACCAAGTAGCATATCAAAAACTCCTATACTGGGAACTATAGTGAATGGTGTGGCCATGTGTATTGGAATAACCTATAGAGGAAGTATAATCTCACCCAATAAACTCAATATGTACCCACTGAATATGATGATAACTATGTCCATTAGGGTAATATCCTTGTCTAAATATCCCATATGATGTAATACTATCATAATGCACATGCTCACACTAGATCCACTGTCTATGAGAACACTATGAATAGGATGATTATGAATGTAAGCTATAATAAAGAGTGCATGATAATCTAAATCATCCTCTAAGATCTCTTGCTTTGAGAAGAAGATAAAAGGTCTAGTTAGAACTCTAGAATTGTATACACCAATCATGTTGCTCAAAGGATGTAACTTAATTGAAGGTGCCTTATATGTATTTGGTGGGGGATGTGTATGATATTCATGGTGAACCCCTGATGTATCCCCTATCTCCTTTTTGAAATTTTATGAAAAAGGATCAAAAAATATTTTCAAAGTCTTATATTGTGTTTGCTTTGCCTGAAGAGGCTCAACTGAAGTGGCAAGATCAATATGATTGACATTTATCAAATCATGCATCTTATGTCTCAAATTAATACATCTATTTATTATATGTCCTAGTGCACTGTGAAAGTTTCAATATGCATGTTGATCATATCCTCATGGAAGAGGCTTTATTGGGTCAACTTATCGAATAAGAGGGAGAGATATGATGTTACATTCCAATAACTACCATAAAACTCTGGCTGGAGAAACTGGTAGATTGATAAAGGTTCACCGAGGAGGTTCTGATAAAACTACTCATCGAAGGGGCTCAAAAGCTACATTAACTATCAATTGATTGTGACTCTTGCTATCATTGACCTTGACTTTGTTGTTACTCTTGTTTTTTGTTTTTGAGGTACTTGTGTACTTGAGTTGACCCATTAAAATTATCTTAACTCCTCTTTCCTTTAGTGTGAGACATAATTCAATGAAGGAAGAGAATCTTTTGAGCATAATTGATTCATGCAAAGCTAGTGAAAAACTCTATTTGAAGAGATCTTGTAACTCTTGATCAGCCATGGGGCTAGTCATCATAGCCAAAATAGTCTTATATAGAATAACATAATCTGTGAGATGCTCATTTGATCTTTGTTTTTGTTATGCAACTTGGACATATGAAACCTTATCACCAATGCTAATGTTGAAATGAGCTAGGAACATGTCAACTAAAGGATTGAATGTATCGACTGACTGATTTGGTAGGTTGTAGAACCATTGTAAAGTATAATCCTTTAGGCTCCATGGAAATAGCTTGGTAAGTAACCACTTATTTGGTACATATTCTAAGAATTCTACATGAAAAAATCTCAAATGTGTCTCTAGATCACCCTTGCCATCATATAGAATAAGCTTGAATTGAACAAATCCTTGTGGCAAGGGTGTAGAAGCAATATGACTTACCAATGGTGTATGCAGTAGATCAAAAGATTCTAAAGTTTGTATAGGTCTATAGGCACCTTTATAAAATGTAGCACCTTGGATTGAAGATATTTTATCTCTTGCACAAGGGCTTCCATATTAGAAGACAAAGATGTACTAGCTATAGATAGTGGCATAGAGGCAGGTTGGGCTGTTATAGGGGGTTATTGAGACATAGTTGTCCCCATAGTGTCTTTTGTAATGA
The DNA here is from genome assembly GCA_037957365.1 of Torreya grandis. NCBI lineage: Eukaryota > Viridiplantae > Streptophyta > Pinopsida > Cupressales > Taxaceae > Torreya > Torreya grandis. Next base: position 3,507,459 of record JARHVA010000107.1, read on the forward strand.
GTTGCTATGTGGTTATCTAAGATTGACCATTATTTACTCTTTGTTCCTCTTGTAGTATTTTAAGTGTATCATCTTATATGTCAGGGTGTTTAGTTAAGAGTTCTTGAAGTTCCCTTTTATTAGTTTCATAAAAATCGGTATATTGGGCCATTATTAAAGTAGGAAAATAATTTGAGATTTGATTGAATTTTTTGCAATAATTTATAATAAACAAAGTACTATAAAATTAAATCATTGAGTATAAGAAATGTAAAGTCCTAAAAACAATGAGCTAAAAATTGTGTAAAAAAGATACGAAGCTCATAACCATGTAAGGTGATACTTTAAGAAGCAATGGGACCTATTGTATACAACTAGGGTTTTAAAAATGATTATTTGAATAATTTACTATGAAAATTTGAAATTGAAAGTGAATTTCTATGTTAGATATGCAAGTAAAAAATTAAAATTATTAGAAAATTAGTGATTTGATAGGACCTAGTATATGTAAGTAGGGTTTGGAAAAACAAACATTTTGGAGAATTACTATTGAGTTTTGAACTTTGAACGGATTTTTTTATTTAAATATGCTAGTTAAAAATTTATAAAATTAATAGAAAATTACTGGGAAAATACTGGGACCTAATATGGGCAACTAGGGTTTGAAATAGAATTATTTTAAAATTACTATGAAATTTTCAAATTTAATGCAAATTTTTTATTTTATTATGCAGGTAAAAAATTTAAAAAAATAAGAAAAATTAGTAGTAAATTTACCCTAGGGCTTTTATGCATAAACGAAGTAAGTCAGTTTACCCAAATGATTTAATAGTTTTGGAAATATTGGTGTATTATTCCTAATTTAGTTAAAGGTTTGGAATAGCAAATTAGTAAATAAATATGAAATAATTAAGATACTAATTTGTGTAAATTAGATTAAAATTTTTACCTTTCTAAAAATAGTAATAAGAGCTAGAAAATAAGACTCAGTTAGAAATTGACTGATACTACTAAGACAGGGTCTGATATTTATTGTGCAAGACTGAGACACTATCATAAACTAAGATATAAACTTCATTTTTTGATTAAATAGGAGCATAAAAAGTGGGTAGGAGTGGCATAGGCACTACATTCCACCTCTACTACTGTTGTCATGAGGATGTAAGGTTTTTGGGTTTTGTTTGCCAAGTTTGTGTGACCCTGTATATGAAGTTTTGGTAGAGGAAAATTTGTAGATCTTCTTGTAGAGTAGATTTATCTTAAAACCCTATCTTTTATTATTTTTTGACCAATTTTGAGCAAGAAGGATGGGGGTTAGTGTGTGTAAGATTCACTGAATGTGTATCCACACCTTTTGTGTGGGCACGCTACCTACATACTAATACTCCAAAGAAGGATTAATCCATATGTAGTTCTCCTACTTAATGTGATTTGTGCAATAGAGTATATAAATATGAAAAATTCTAAACTAGATGTATTTCAGGTGGTTAGGGACTGGTGTAAGGATTTGAATAAGCTTTTAAGTGTATTGGCTAGCTATATGTAGAGAATAGGAAAGATTGCTTAGTGATAATTTCCAACCTCTTCCAAATGATCTTTGAATGGGTTTTTATAGGGATCTATTGGTCATGGGTTGAATGTGATTGCATTAGACCAACAAGGATAAAGATGGGAAACTAGAAGGAATTGACCATTCAACCCAAAATTGTACTTAAACAAGAGTGTCAAAAGTATATAGGAGGGGCACTGATGTTGTTGTCTAAGTTGGGTGTTATTGTCCTTAGTTGATGAGACCTAGGGTGATGGATTAGTCATGGAAAGAGGGTTTAAGGCCAGATAATATCAAGTCTAGAAGGCTATAGATGACTAGGAATTAGTGAAAAGATTCTTATGAGGGTCATGAGAGCTAGCAAGAGGGCCCTATGGGTTGGGTGTCACAAGCCACACTCAAGTTACCAATTTTTACATTTTATATGTCTACAATTTATGTTTCATAAGACTTAATGAAAGTAAAGAAGGAACATGTCAAATTATTATCAACCATTCAATATCGAGAACACATAGATCAAATCAGTGTGGAAACTTTGAACAAAAATATCTACCATCAAACATTCATTGAGGGAATAACATCAACCTATACAGTGTGGGAACCATGAGTAGGAACCATATATTTAACTTTCACTCCTACATCTCCTAAACACCTTTTTTATGTAGTACACTATGTGGAAAAATAGGAAATACACCTCTTATTCATCATATATACAAACAAGTGCTAAAAATAAAAAATATCTATATATGTAGCATTATAGAAAAAATGCTCCTTCATTAGTGGCTATTGAGAGGGATAGAAATCCTCCATCCTCTAGTGTCCTCCAACCTCCAATATAAGAAGCTATTCACTTAGAAAAAATGTTGAAGAAGCTCAAATTTATTTTGTTAAGGAGAAATCTCCCCATACTTTGGACATCACATACAAGCGATAATGCATCCTTTACAATATTAACTTTATTTGACATACTTGACATTGACTCATTGACAAAACGACTCTCTAAAAAGACACTAAGATTTTTTGTCATATTTTTGATAATGGACCCAAATAATTTACAATAAATCTAAGTAATAAAAATGATTTTGACATTTTTACTCATTTTTAATTAAGACTCTAAACACTGACATTACTTAAATAAAATAATCCAAATGACTCAATTTTTTGCTAATACCAAAATGACATATATAATACATATACCTACTCTATTATTGACCAAACCTAAAGAAATATAAACCACCCAAAGACCATGGGTTTTAACCAATGACCAAAAACACTACTTTTGATGACACAATATATGAATATAAGACTCATTAAACTAATGACTTCAAAAACTAAATAGAATATTAACTATTGAATCATAATACAAATGATAGCAAAACTTTATAATAAGAAAAAAACAATTTTTTTCAAAATTGATTTGACCAACACTAAAAAAGACTTTAAAAAGAGGACTTAAACAAATGACATTTGTAGAGGGATTTTGAGCACACTACAAATTAAATAAGCTAATTCATGTCAAAACACAAACTACATATTAGGAAAGATTCTAGAAACAAATCAGAATGATATGAACTTACCAATCCTTGCTTTTAATAACCTTCTTCTAGGATTTACAAATGAATTTATGATTGATTTCATGTAGACTTAGATTGACATGGATGTTTGATCAAAGAGGATGATATATGCTTGATTGAGGATTGATTTTGGCATAATGATGTTATAGAAATACTGGTTGATTGTTAAATGGGCATGGATTCCCTACAAGCTTTCTAGTTGGCCTTCCATAAAGGAGAAGTGTTGGTTATATAGAGGAAGGGAGGGACTATCTATGGATGAGATTCAAACTTAGAGGAAGGAGATCAATGGTTGTATATTATCCAAGGAATATTAAATTCCTTGGAAACCTCTAGAGTTAGAGGTTTCTAGAAAGGAGGGCTAAGTTAGAGAGAGTTCTAAATTTGGAGAGTTATAAACTCTCTTTAAGAGTTCATGATGATTAGAGGAAGGTTAGATAGGGATTAGAGAAGGATTATGTGACTAGGGGTATAGAAAAGCTGAGGGAGTAGGCTAGTAAGTGGCTAGGTGGGGTCATGGGAATTAAAAATTCCCAAATAATGGATAACTAGGATTAGATTAGGATAATAGGGATCAGGATAGAATTAATGAAATAGTGAGATTATACTAAGGATGGTGAATGAATAATTATTGAAGGGGGCTATTATATAAATGGATAGAATTAAGATAAATTAGCAAAATAAAATAGGATAAATAGAATTAGTGTTGACTAATAGGAATATTAGTTGATAATAATAAATTGATCAATTTTAGGTGCATACATTTTGCCCCTCTTTGAAATGGTATTGTGACTAGAGTGAAGTGAAAGGAGTAATGGTCTTTCAAATAAAAACCATGTCATAGATGAATGTTAGTAAATGTTGTTAGGGCATATGATGCCCCCTCAAGGAGACATGTGAGGAAGAATGAGCTGGATGGCCACTCAAAAGAAGAAATGATGGGTGAGATGAGATGGGTAGATGAGGGAATGGGATGATAGATGTGGGATAGAAGATAAAAAAATATAAGGTATATGTTGATTAATGATCTAAAAATTGATAATGATTCCCTTGGCAAGGACACATACATATAGAATAGAGATGATGAGTGTCATGATTGCAAACACATCCTAAGGGAGAACCAACTGTAACAAGATGATGATAGGATTAAAGGGCCACAAGCTTTAGATATATCCCAAAAAAAGATGCATGCAAGGGAGAGTTAAAGGCTAGGATAAGATGATGATTTGATAAGATTAGTGATGGGTATATATCAAAGCTAAATTAATTGATATGATTTTTACAATGATAGAGAAGAAATGATGTGATTGGGTGACCAAAAGGATTGGGATGATTCCCATATAAAAGAGACATGTAAGAGATTAAGAGAGGAGATAGTAGCTCAACTATCCTTGGGCACGAAAAATTGGCCAAGTGTTGCCTACATAGTCTAAAAAGACCTCAGATCGATGTATTTATGACTAGAGGATGATGACAATGATTGATTAGAGGATGAATATGATGATGATTAATGATTATAAAGTGATGAAGATGAGGATGATTAGACTTTGTTAGTGATTCAAGGATATGATTTTGATGATGAGAGGAAGATGATAAGGATAAAAGATGGGATGTTAGTTGGATGAGTAGAGAGGAGTAGATTAGTGATGGGAATAAGGATTATGAGATGATAAAACCATCATAAATTTCATAAGGCTCATCATAGTCTAAGAAATACAATGAATATGACACTTGGTAGTATACCCCATGATATAGATGTAACCAAGAAGACATTATGCCAAAGTGCATGGACAAATAAAAAACTTTGCATCTTCAAAGGCATTTTTAGTGTCCTCATAGCATCCTCATTCATTTACCAATAGACCAAAAGAGACATGACTCAAAATACAAAGACAAATGAGATATATACATGACATGAAAATAAGACAAATAACAGACAAATATTTACATGTGATGTCATAATGTTTTGTCTAATGATGGTATAAGTGACTGGATGATCATGATGTGATTAGGGAATGAGGATGGATTAGATTAGGATTTGATTATGGATTGAGAATAGACATCGATTAGGATTAATACTTGGATAAGGATGACCATGATTAGGATTAAGACTTGGAAAAGGACTTGGATGAGGATATGGGTGAGATATTGGCCCTAGTTGAGGATAGAGGGATGTAGGATGGGAGAAGGCCTTTGAATACCGACTTGGTCTTGAAATTGAATCAAAAAGTGGCCAAAGAAGGTGATTTAGAAAATTTATGACTAAATATTACCAATAGACAAGGCCTTGCAAGAGTCCAATATAATAAGAGGAGGATTGATGGGATCAAATGTTGTCCATACTAGTAAAGAGTGATAAGATGGGTGCTAGGTATGAATAGGTAATGATAAATATAGTGATGGGATCAAGTACCTTATAGAATATCAAAGGGTAATTGGATGCGTACCAGGTATGAAAAGGCCTTGATAGTAAGTGATGGGTACCAGATTAAAGTCTTTGACAAGGTGATGTATGTTGATAAGGATTGACCAATAGGATGAAATGGAAGACATGAAGGGATGGGTGACTACTCAGATTTGGTCTCAAGATTGAATATGGTATCTAAATATGGGTAAAATATGAGATGGATGGATATGGATGTGACTAGGGGATTAGGCATAAGACAAGACATGATGGACTATTTTGGATTTTTTTAAATATTATGATTTTTTAGGGTTTTTGATATTTTTTAATTTTTAGGGATTTTTGGGATATATATAAACATGGTATAAATGGGGTCACTAACAAAGGAAATATCAATCCTAACAACTAGGATAATGATGGAGGGATGATGGATAGGATGACAAAGGATGACATGATGGGGACCAAGGATGAATGGACTAGGAAAAGCCAATGACCTCATCATAAAGGAACTAGATGTTTAGTTGTCTAGATGTCCAATGGAGGATATGATATAATGGTTTTGGGATTTTTATCAAGACACCTTCCACTTCCTTATAAAGGTTGAAATGGAAAGGAATGGTAGATAGGATGGAGGATGTGATGGCAGATGATAGGTAGGAAGAATAGATGGAGGGGATGGACAATGGATGGATTGATGAAGATAAATGGATTTCCCCCCAAAGTGTTAAGGTATAATGCATACAATAGATTAATCTACCATGACCCCAAAAATTGATTTTCATCATGGTACTTGCCTAAGGCACTAGAAGACTAGTTTTCACCATTGGATGAATGCTTTTTTTATGGGTATCTTGATTTATTAGAAAAGGGCAAGATGCAAGATGCAAATTCTTGATTGGTTATTTATCCGACATCAATTCTAGAGATGTGTGACATAAGGATCATGTCTTTGCTATTGGATGTATTGGGGTCTCTGTGACCTAGTCTTATTCTTAATTGTGATCTTTTTAGATATCTAGACTGGGTATCATCATTTCCCCTAAGAGAGATAATGTTGATTGAGAGGGTGATAAGAGGTATGGATTCAAATAGGTTTTTATGGGGATGGATGGGACTTAGATGCATGATATGACTTGATGGGATTGTGGGTTTAGGATAAGATGGTGTGATGGGTGATGGAGGATTAGGACTAGAAATTTCATACATCATCGAAGGTATTAAACATTCTTCATTTGATTAGTTCCAAGTGACAAAAGACTATTAAGAGGTCCAAGACACTTTGTCTTTGTGGTTCACATTTGATCCAACTATTTTATGGATGATTGGCCATATGATTTTGAGTATTTGACTATATTTGATTTTGGCTGCCCCCTAGTGCCTGAGTTTGGGCTTTACTAGGTGATATTGATCTTTGAATTAATATACAATGATTATTTTGACTTTGATAGTCTCTTAGTGCCAGATATCAGGCTTCACTAGGAAAAGACATTTTTGTATAAGGTCGATGATTTGACTCTTCTTGACTTTGGCTTATGGGATGAAAGATAATTTGATGATGAGTTACAATTTTTGAAATATGGTATTAAACCTTTGTATTTGTGGCACATGATGTTGAATGCAGAGGGGAATTTGATGATGCATGTTCTTGTTTATCCCTTTAATGGAGTGAGATAGAGAGATGATAGATGAAAGATGAAGGATTAATGTGATAAGATGGACTAAGGGGATAATGGGTAGCAAATTCCTCATACATGTCACTAGGATCCCTAGCCTCAACATCAAATAAAATGTCCTCAAGAATCTCAAAAGGATCATTAAGACATGTATCCAAGGTAAGATCAAATCCACTCTAAAAATATTCAATAGATAAAGCATTCAAGAATTTAGTTATGATGTCATCATCATATTTAGGATGTTTAAAAGAGAAATAATTATATTAATTTGGTATAGTATTAACTAAGGATGATGTTTTTGAAGAGGAATCTAATTTTGATGCTGGTGCAGAACATGATCCAAATGCAAATAAAACTTTTGCTGACTTCAATGCTGACTTTGATGTGCATGACATAATGTTGTGAGTAAAGGAGTGATTTTATTTGATTATCCTCTCAATGGGGGGAATTTGATGTGATGGGTGAGAGGGAGGTGATGGAGGGATAATGGATTGAGCAAAGATAGGTCCATGAAAAGAATAATGAGATATGAGAGGATTAATCTTATGGGGAATGGACTTATTTTGAATGAATGAATGGATGAAGATGGGGCGATCATGGAGGATGGATGGGATGTATTGACCTTGGCTTGGAAGGGGAAGGGTTTGATCATGATAGGGAATGAAATCTTGGTATTCCTCTTCTTATTCACATAGGGATTTAAATTCATCTAATTCATCATCAATTATTAGGTCACCATTGTTGATGAGGTCTTGGAAGTTTTGACGTCATTTAATGGAATGCCCCCAAGCTTGATGATATAGACAATATTAGTTTGATTTATACCAAGAGGGATTAGGCTTGGTGGGATCAAGATGTTGTATGGTTGGATAGACCATATTTTTAGTGACAACAAATTGTTGGAAAAGGTCTTCCAAGGATATAGGAAGGGGAGTATAAGGACCCACTTTGCTTTGTGAATTTAATGTGGAAGCATTAGACTTTAGATCAGATGGTGTTTGGTGGGGCTAGGTGGATGGATGGGTGGAAAAGATTGGATTCCCTTTGCTAGTAAGGGAAGGGGTAGATAATTGGCTATGACTAGTGGATGGGGGATTGGAAGGAGACTTACATGAAGGGGTTTGTGTTAGAGGTGCAATAAGTTTAAGGGGATCAATACCTTCAAGAATTGGTACACCCATCATAATGAACTATAAGAGGATCTCATCTTTGTTGGTAGATATGTATTGGTCTATGAGAGAAGGGTCCAATTTCATGGTGGTGGGTGATAAAGGTGATGTATTGTGATCAGTAGATGGAATTTTGATTCTAGATGGGTAGGAATTGGGGCTAAGGGGTTTTGAATAGGGCTAGTGGATGATGGAGGGGAATTGGGCAAGGGTCGATGCTAGACTAGTTTAGGAGGTGACTTTGGGATCATGGGGTCAAAATCATTAAGAAAAGGAGCACCCATATTCCATAGCCACAAAATGAATTCATCTTTATTCTCTATGATGTATTGATTGATTAGGGTGACCACATCAAGGATGGATGAGACTGATTTGGAGGGGATATGGGATGGTGATTTGAGGCAAATGGGATCAAGGGCTGAGGGTAGGCAAGCACCTAATTTTAGTTCCAATAAAACGACTTCATCATTATTGGCTAAGATATATTCATCTACAAGAACCAGATCTAAATCCATGGGGAATGGATGATGAAATATGGATGGAAGAAGTAGACTAAGGATTGGATATGGCTTCTTAAATAAAATAGATTAAGGGACTGAGCTAGTATGATGATGAGAATAAGATGGATGATAGATTGGTTGATTATATGCTAGGGTGTTAATTTACTATCAATAATGCCTAGTTGTCAAGCTAGCAAAGAGAATTATGAGATTTTTATGGTTGCCTAGATTCAAAGCTAGAAAAAGGATGATGTGATGGGTGTTACTTATGAATATGCAAGGATGATAGAGACTAGATTGATGTTGATGGGTTGTTAGATTGAAAATGATAGAGTGATAATATGTTATCAAGATATTGACTAGATATGATATCTAATCAAATGATAAGAGATATTGGAGTAAGATAATAGGATGATATGGATGATAGGATGATAGGATTAGCTCAAGACCGTAGACTAACTTTGATCAAGATAGGATGGGATAGGTTGATAAATGATGAAGGTGATAGGATAACAAGAAAAAGATCAATATAGATAGGTGATTATGATAAAGTGGAAATGAAAGGTGGATGGTTTAGACCTATATGTGGCTTAGATGCCAACTAGAATAAGATGAGGTGATGAGTATATGGGTGATGAAGGCAAGGTTGAGACAAGCGATGAGGTATGGATTTAAGATAAGATGTGGATGATGAGGTATGATTATGATGTGATTATAAGATGAATAATGACGTATGGGTCTAGTGATAAGATGTGATTAAAGGATGTACAAGAGAGAAAATTATATACACAAGGATATACAAGGTGATAGGATAATGAGACAGGATGATATGGGGATGATTAGGACAATGGATGAGGTGGACTTAGGATATAATGTGGATGGTGAGACAAGATGGGATTAGGATAGGTGATGGGTTATGATTAAATATTTAAGGGGGTGATGTCAATAAAATGGTATGGGAATGATTAAGACTATGGTGTGATTTATGGATAAGGCAAGGTCAAATTGAGGTGCGATTGATTATGGATGAGATGGTCTTATGACAAGGTGTGACTAATCTAAGATAGGAGTTGGGATAATAAAAAGGATATACAAGTAAAGGGTTATAAAGATAAATAAGATGATGATTAGGTAAGGATGTACAAGTTGATGGGGTGTGACTAGGATGGGATGAAGTCAAGACAGTAAAATGATAATATATATACCAAGGGGATGATTATGGGGATGTGTAATATGAAAGGATATATGAAAGAGGATAACAAGATACAGTTGTACAAGATGTTGGTAGTAGGGGTATGACTTGAGGATGAGTAAATATGTTTAATAAAAAATGATATATGGGATAAAATATAAATGGATGATATGTGTAAGGAGATAGTGAGATAAGGATGGACAAGATGATGATTGAGATGGGTGAGTTGTCGGTAGAAACTCAAAAATTATAGGTAAGAATAGGAAGGGATAAGACTGGTATGATATACAAGAGAATGGATTATGTACAAGGGCATGAGACTAGGATTTACAATATGATGATTGATGAAGGGATGACTATTGATGAGTGGGTCTATGTACAAGAGAACAATGATATTTACAAGGTGAAGATAAGTAGTTAATGATGTGGGTTTGGGTAAGGATGTAAGATGGATTGGGGTATATAGGTGATGAGGGTATGAATAAGGATGGAAGGATGGGAGGAAGACAAGGTGATAATGTAGGATAGAATAGGATAATAAAAGGATATACAAACCCAATATGCACAATGGTATGATGTCAAAGATGTACTAGGTCATAGGTACAAAGGATGATTGGATAAGGATACATAAGATAAGATGTTGTGATGGGGGATGAGACCAATGATAAATGGGTATGGTTAGATTAGGATGAGATTAAGACAAATATATACAAAAGGACAATATGTGCAAGATGATATTTTGGTGATGGGATAATTGGACAAGATGATGATTAGGATTTATGAATGTAATGGACTTAGGATAAGATGTGGATGGCAAGGTGTGATGAGGATAGGTAAGGATATGATGAATAAAAGGATGTACAAGAGGATATACAAAAGGTTGATGATGTAGGATGATAAGATATACAAGATTGATGATGGGGTAAGGATGTACACAAGATAAGGGTATAAACAAGAGAGTAAGACAAGAATACACAAGATAATGCCTAGGTTCTAGGACTAATGGAGTGATGGTGAGTGGATATGATTAGATCAATACAAGATGAAGACAAAGTGAAAAGAGGTAATGGTAAGGATGTGCAAAATATGTGATGGGGATATGACAAATAATAAGTGGACTAGACAAGATGGGAGATGGGATATATATATATATATATATAATGATAGGATGACAAGGATGATGATTAGGATATATATAAAGGATGATAAGATAGAAGGATGTGTCAAGGATATACAAGATTTTATGTGCAAATGACCTAGATAGGTATGGATAGGTGAAGGCTGATTCGGCTCACAAATAGTATAGGTTTAGTGCAACACAAACCCAAACAAACAATTGACAACTTATGATTATTAAATTAATGGGTGTGTAACCCGATGTTTGTACCATCTGAAAAATTCATAGGTGAGGCTATATATTGATGAACCATTATAGAATTTATCAAACCCTCTCAACCTTGATTACACTCAATGGCTACTTTGGAGCTGATGCTAAATTCTATAGTAGTACTCCTACTATGGCTAGAAGGTCCTATACTAGGTTGAATGGGCTCTCTAGGGGTATCCTCGATATACAAGAAGGTATGTTGGGGCCCAAATCCATATAAGGTGTTGTCTAATGCTTGGTTTAGAGAGTTAACTCTTCTCCCTCATAGATAACCTATATGGATTTAATCGCTTAGCCTAATGATAGTTATTCTTGATTTTTATACTCTACCAGAACACGGAGTTCGGTCAACACATGGTGATGAAATCTATGACACTAACCCTATAAAATAAGCCCATACGTGGGTGTCAATTCTAAGTCACGTGTTACCTTATAGGGGGATTAACAAATAAGCAAACACATGATATAATTAATTAATCGATTGAATTACCTATGTGTGATGGACATGATACGATAATTTGATACAAAACAAATATATACAAATAATGATTTTTCACAATAAGATGATATATACAAGACAAAATAGGTAATCAAAAATGAATTTTTAAAGTGGCTAATGGATTATTTGACTGGTGACCTATAAGCACATGGTTAGTAGTTTGATTTGGAAATTTTAAATAGGTGGCCTGAAAGACAATGATTAGTAGTTTTAATAATTTACCTTTTGACAATTGAATTACTTGCAATCACACATCAATTGTGTTGAAAATCAAAATTTATTATTATTATTATTATTATTATACTCCAAAATTGATCACCTTGTAAAATAGATGATGAGTATGTTTAATCAACTTTGATCTTTGACCAGTCGTCTCATAGAATCCTCAAGGCAACCTTCAAAAAAGTGTTAATAATTTTGAATATATTTAGTTCTTATGATGTTGATAATCCCACACTTTTTAAATGATCATTACATTCTACAAGAGATGGCCAAAAAGTAATATTCAAATAACCGTGGAGTATTTAGGTGTCATTATAAAAGGACACTTTAGCAAAAAATGATAGTACGAGCTATTTAAAAAGAAAAGTTTAGTCACTTACTACCTATGCCTACCTCAATATTTATAACTCTACTCAAAGTCAAGATATAAAACTTAAAAATTCAACTTGGCACTACAAAACTTAGATCATTAAATTTTTTGACAATATTTATTACATTGTAGTTAAACTGGTCTGATAGTGTATAGAGGATGTAGATTCGAGGTATGGCTAGATTGCAAGGTTTTAATACTAAAAACTCAAAAAAAAAAAATTCCAAGTGATGCCTCTTACATGCCTAAGCTATTAAGCGTGCCTCCCAAGACCTAAAAACAACAAGTGATTACAAGAAATTAAATTCAGTTGGCATTTTTAGGGTACATTTATCATAGTATGATTGCATCTCAGATGGCTGTAGCATGTATTCAAGTGCAAGAAAGTGCCAAATATTATTAGATATCCATTGGATAGGTTAACTATGTGTAGAATGACAAAATATTTCATTTTTTTTGGTTAAAAATCGATAGTGTTGGACCTTGAACCTTGAATTGCAGCCAAAATATTTATTAGTTGGCTCAAAAAATTTCATGGTTGCCTTGAATGCATTCACCTACCCAACTTACCAAGTGTCTATCTTTGTTAACTTCCTCTTTGTCTTGATGCAAGGCATGTGGACTATTTGACAGAATGCCTCTAAAGATCGGTGCTTATAGGGTATGCCCAAATTTGGAGAAGTCTTGAGTCAAATGCAATTTGGCAGGCATAAATCCAAATGCCACAATTATGTAGACTGTAATGATTTTTAGGATATGCACCGAATAGATAATGCATTAAAATTTATAGATGCAGATCTATAGACATAAAATCATGCGGACTAATTGATAGAATGTTGATTTAGATGCAAATCCTTAGATAAAAAGCCAGACTCCACAAACTCTATTGATGCCTTCCCAACATGATCTTTAAGATAGGTTCAGAGCATGATACTAGCAGATTCAGTCAGATGCCATGGCTGCTAGCATCATAAAGCATGGAAGACATACGTCTATGAATAATATTAATCTAAAGCATCATTTAACTACCTCAAAAGGCAGATAATACGTTCCATACAATCATTGGTTAATAATTTTTCTATCAATTCTAGAGAGGAATTAAGTATATTCATTAAACAAAATTCTTCATGGAGACTCGAAGCCTCGAGCCTTGTAATTCATTCTCAGTACAAATTGAAAAAAAAATACATGATTTTGGGCTCATGTGGATTACATCATTGACATTGATGGACCAAAAACTCAAAAAATGTACCAAAACTTGTTGGATTTTATGGTAGACCGAAGGTCAAGAAATTACGCAAATCATTGGAAAGGGAGGAGGTTCAGGACTAAAATCAAGATTTTCTACCTCATGAAATGTATGCTAGACATAGGCAAAATGAATTATAGATTAACCATCCATTAAATAAACTAGTTATAATTAATCCCAACATATATTTTGACTGATACATAAACTACTTAGACTAATAATCTCAGTAAAAAAAAGAGAGATAAGAGTGAGAAATTCATCAAAGACACACCTTTCTATACCATACTCAAGATCACTATCATATTTCATTATATAAAGGACACAAAAATAGAATGTGGAATCCCTTTGTAATATCAAAAAAAAAAAAAAAATTGGGCCTATGATTCTTCTTTTCCCACATGTCTTCAAAGCTTCACAAAAATTCATTAAAAATAGTGGGAGATTGTGGGTTTGCTCCCACTATGGTTGCTAGAATGTAGAGAGATTTTGAGCACACTATGAATTAAACAAGGTAATTCATCTCAAAACACAAAATACATATTAGGAAAGATTCTAAAAACAAATTAGAATGATATGAACTTATGAATACTTTTCTAATAACCTCCTTCCAATATTTGTAAATGGATTTGTGATTGATTGCATGTAGACTCAGATTGACATGGATGATTGATCAAAGAGGATGATAGATGTTTGATTGAGGATTGATTTTGGCATATTGATGTTATAGAAATGATAGTTGATTGTTAAATGGGCATGGATTCCCTATAAGCTTTTTATTTGGCCTTCCATGAAGGAGAAGTGTTGGTTATATAGAGGAAGGGAGGGAAGATATATGGATGGGATTCAAACTTAGAGGAAGGAGATCAATGATTCTATATTATCTAAAGAATATTAAATTCCTTGGAAACCTCTAGAGTTAGAGGTTTCTAGAAATGAGGGCTAGGTTAGAGAGAGTTCTAGATTTGGAGAGTTCAATAACTCTCTTTAAGATTTAATGATGATTAAAAGAAGGTTAGATGGGGATTAGAAAAGGATGAGGTGACTAGGGGTATAGGAAAGTCTAGGGAGTAGGCTATTAGGTGGTTAGGTGGGGTAATGGGAATTAAAAATTATGAAATAATGGATAACTAGAATTAGATTAGGATAACATGGATTATGATAGAATTAATGAAATAGTGAGATTAGACTAAGGATGGTGGATGAAGAATTATTGAAGGGGGCTATTAGATAAATGGCTAGAACTAAGATAAATTAGTGGAATAAAATAGGATAAGCAAAATTAGTGTCGACTAATAGTAATATTAGTTGAAAATAATGAAGAGATAAATTTTAGTTTCATACAATAGCTATTGCATGGATCATGTGGCTAAAAATGGTACATGAAGGTGTATGTGGAGAGAAGATTCCAAAATCAATGCACAAAGAATCCACATAATCTGACATATGTTTGATGCATAGAGAGATTCAAAAATATGTTACATCTAGTATATATCTTAGACAACATGACATGGTTCTAGAATCATGTAGATGGAGCTTGATGTAGATTTGTCATCTAAGTTTCATGGATAGAACATCATCATCACCAAAATAAAGCAAGTGCATAGAATTGATGGATTTAATAGGGATGTTGTAGTATGGATCTATGAAACTCTACATAGATTCAATGTAACTTAAATTTAGGTTACCAAGAGTGAAATATAGGTCATAAGTTGGTGCATAGTAAAATTCAACAAACATGCTAAATCATTTCATGCATCAATCATTAATGAAATAACATGTAGTCAAAATTTGAGTGATCAAAATCAAAATTGATAGGTCTGTGTAGGATCTTATGGCATCATATGCTTCAAAGGCTATTTTATCTCTAAATATAGATGAATTACAAGAAACATCATAATATTTGAGAGGCACTTATGAAGACTATAAAATATTTATTTGGAAGCTATATGGTGAACACAATACACAAAGTAGAATTTTGATAATAAATCACTAACTCAGATCTCAATACATGCTTCTAGTTTCTAGCAAAGTTTGGTGGTGTTATCAAAAATGCATGGGCCAAAATATTTGTAGGGCCCTAGATTCAAGGTACTATGATACTCATAGATTAGACGCATGAGTGTAGATTGCTTGCTATATAAATTTCCATTGTTTGGAGTAATAGAACATAGAAATAAATCATGAGTAGTGAGCAAAGAATGAACAGAACCTTTCTCAAGTTACTCCCATCATGATCTAAAGCCTACTTTGATGCTAATGTTAGGTATTGTAGGAGCCTATAACAATATTTATTTCATGCACTATGCAATAAATCCAAACATAGAGATAACATTTAAACACACTGATAATATAATATTATTCACACTATTCTCTCTTACAAATTCATCTAGGTGTTACAATTATATAGGAATGCTTTTCCTATAAACAGGGTGAACCATATTACCATGAATCTCTCTCATAATTTATCCTCACACCCTATGAATATGCATATAGCTATAAACTCTCATACATAAATAAAAACTAAATTATTTAGGTACAATTATTCTAACTCACAATAATAATACAACTGACAATATATTCTAACCAAATATATCTAACAAATAAATATATGTAATAGTGAATTATTACTCTCATAATTATTCACATTATAATATACAAATTAATGTGAGGGCTAATTATGATCTGAGCAATATTTCAAGCAATAATTCGAGAAATGGTTCTACCCCAATTGGTGGTAGAACTTCTGGGAGCCATAACTTTTACACCATAGCTCCGTTTGACTCCCCATTTGAACTGTTGGAAAGCTAAGAATGAGGGAAAATTTGTGAGATGGCACAAAGATTTTATTAGTAGGTTTTTACCCCTAAAAAACAAATGGAAGTGCCCCAAATTTCAATTTTAGTATTGCAGTTTAAAATTAGTAATTCCTCAAATTCTGTATTGTTGTAAATCATAGAAGTTGAACCCCCTAATTTCCATAGAGATTGGTTACCTTACACACCCTCCTCCTAACTTAAAAACATATATAAATGAAGATGTAACCTAAAATGGAAATCAAACATCTTTTCTCAAAGATAGGCATATGTTTGGGTCTACAAATTTGATGATTAAAACATCTCTTCTTAGAGATAGCATTATTGTTATTGTGTTGTTCTTGTTTCTTGAATTATATTTCAAACATAAGATTTTGAGTTTTGAATAAAATTATTCCCTAATAGATATAGCTTATGTTGAAGCTCATGAAGGATCAAGGAAGCCAATGGATTGGTTGTAGTGTGAGAAAGAGAGTGAAGTGGCCACTAGAGATACTTAGGAGAGAGAAATGACACAATATGAGTGTCTTGAGGGAAAATAAGAAAGAGAGTATATCCCATAGAGGCATGAAGGTTAAGGAGTTGCCAAGAGATAAAAATGACAAAGAAGTGGAGAAAAGAGTTCTTATTGAAGATAACATGAAGAGAAAAATTTCTAGAGAATCATTTGAGATAGATGATAAGAAGAAGATGAGAATGTCTATTTAAGAGGCACTCATGAAGACTATGTGGTCTCTTATTTTATATTGTAATGCTTATTTTAAGTGTGTGTATGTAGATAAGAAGGAAATATGGATGAAGTTCAAGCATAAGGCCTTAAAAATCATGAAGAATGGGTCTAGTAAATTACCCATCAAGGTGAAATAATATAACAAAGGAAGCGAACCGGTTGAAGAAGATAACATGGTGAACATTGAAGGCACTCATCATGCTAAGGATGAGATGGAAGAGGAATTTCATGATGCTTTGACAAGCATTGTAGCTGAAGTAAGAGAAGGGGTAGACAATGAAGAAAATATATCTAACCATGAAGATATGAAGGCAAAACATGAAGATCTAAGAGAGAAGATGAGTTTGTAGCAGTCCTATATGGAGGTAAATGAATGCTTATGCATTGGTTTTGATTGTACATGTGAAAAGAAAGGAAATAATGTAAATACTGGACAAGTGAAGAGTAAGGTACAATCCTCAAAGATGTTATAAGAGCATAGTTATGTTTTGCCTAAGTGGCTCAAGGCATCAAGTAGTGAGATAGAGAAGGTAAACCTCAAGCAAGAGGTCATGCAAGGCAAGCAAACAAGTGGAAGACAAGAGCATACATGAATAAAAGAAGAAAATGGAAGGTTTCATCAATATATCATGATATTATATTAATCCAAGAAGCATGAAGAAGGTGTGGTAAGAAGAAAACTTTAGTCTAATCATGTGCAAGGTAAAAAATGGTGGTGAAAAACATGGAAAGAGAAAAAAAAGATAGTCTTATAGGTGCACTTCAAGAGAGGATAAAGAGAGAGGATAATTACAAGTCAAATAAACAAGAAAACATGGTGGAGATAATTAAAGACAAAGAGATGATGTTATAGCTAAGTGAGTAAGATGACAATTGTGAAGAGGCTAAGTGGTCTCAATATTTGATTTCTAATGTCATTTTTGATGATGTATGTGAAGATAATTCAAATAGTGAAGATATTTTGTATATATAAATAATAAAATTGATGGATATGATTGTGAAAAGGCAAGATGAAGATGAAGAGCCTCATAGATTGCTTAAAAAACCTGATATACAACATAAAGATATTGATTTAACTCATGAATGAGGGAGTCCAAGGACAAGTTATGAATCAAGATGACCAAGAATATGAAGAACAACGTGGTCCAAAATTTTATGAAGATAATAGAGAGATAGATGCTCTCATGTTGAAAGAGGAAATGGAAATGCTAGAGAATATTTTTAGTCCATTGAAAGGGATTCAAGTAGGAGAATAAAAATAAGATAAGCTTATGAATGAGCTCAAATATGAATCAAGAATGGATCAACATAGTGAAGCACAAGGAGTTATAAACAAAGACACAAGCAAGTACACTAGCAAGCAATGGGATCATGAGCAAGTTAAAAAGGTAATCTATTCAATTGGTGAAACTAAAATTTTGTTATTTATTTATGTGCTTGGTAATGACAAGTATAGAAAGAAGATGGAAAACAACATTATATTGTGTTAAAGATGCATTGAACAAGAGGTTGTTCTCTCAAGGTGGGAAAGTCTATATAAAGACACATCAAGAGGTGAATAAGTGACAAAGATTTAGATGTCTATAAAGCCATTAGAAGAAGTGGCTAGTGTTGTCAAGCAGAAAAGACACCTAAAAAAGCAAACACCAAGTGAGAACAATGAATAAGGAGGTCATGGAGCAAGAGAAAGAATGAAGGATATGAACCACTAGTTAGGAATAGAGTGTGATGAAGGATAAATTGAGCTAGAAAATGTAGATAACATAAAGTTGTAGTAGCTAATACACCTCATAGAGGTAGAGGAAGAGTAGACAAAGAAGATGGACAAGGCAAAGAAATAGAAATATAAGAGCTTAATAAAGAGAAAGGAAGAAGAGAAGTAAGGTGAGCATGGAAGATCCCCAAATACTGAATTAGAAGGCAATAAAGAATAAGTTAGCATTCAATTTTATCCCTCCTAGGGAGTATGATGTAGGAGCATCAAACATACAAACATCACTTTTGATTTATTGAAAAGTCATGTGTTAGTTAGAGGTCAAAGTTGGTCAATTTTGTGATGTAGGTGAGTGTAAAGGATCCTATAGGGTCCATTTGTTGTCTTAGGGGTCATAATGAGTCATCAAGGGCGTGTTTGTGATTATGTGGAGTTTTCCCTCCAAATTGTAATTTAAATCTCAAATTGTGAGGCCCAAGCATAAATGGTTCATATGAGCTCAATGATGAGAGAGGGAATTAGGTGAGTGTTTATATGGTCATGAAATGTCACAATAGATGACACTATAAGTCTAAGTCATTAAGGTGGTGGAATTCAAAAATCATGTTAAAGAAGAGTAACTACCATTCTTACATTGAAGTTGGTAATGTAAGAGAGCCTTGTTTTGTAACCACCACAACCAATGTAGATATGAATGAGAATGATAGTTATAAGAGAGCTTATGAGAGTGGGAGGAAGACAGAGATATAATTTTAATAATGTGAGAGGATATGAAATGAAGATAGGAAGAATGTACAATCCGCAAAAGGTTGACAAAGACCATTAATGGACTGCAAATGTAACAGAAGATGGTTCATGTGATTAAAGGAAAGTCATTTTGTTGTGTTCACTCTCTCCTTAAAGGTATATTGATTTTTCTTATTCATATATTTTTTATAAAATCCCTTGAGGCTATAAAGAGTCTTTATTTTATATAGTTGCAAGTTTGTGTGGTAGACTCTAGGTTACAGTCAAGGAAAGGGACTTAAAGAAGTTGGTGAAGTTTGGTATAATAAAGAACAATTATCATTCACCTATAGGTAATAATAAAATATTTTTATGTTTTAAGACTCATTTGATGTATTCCATAAAAGGAAATAGCTTTAAAAAAATCTTATGGAGAGGAGAAACCCTGTTATGACTGTAACAATCAAGTAAGATGATGAGTTGATGATGATTCTTGAAGTAAATAGTGTGGGTTTTATTTGAAATGGGTATGTAGGTAAATAACCCCCAATGTCATGGTGATCTATATAGTTTGAATTCTATCCTAATGGAAAATGTTTAAATATATAGTTAGATGGAAGTTCAATACCTTGTTCACACAATTAGTGACCCTATTTCACCATCATATTTTAAGAAAAGGAGAGTAAATGTTTGAGACAATGTGAATGGTCATTGGGTTAATATATTTTTAGTATGAATGAAGGTTTAAAAGCTTTAAGATTATCCTTTAAAGTCTATACTTGATTGGAAGTGAAAATAGACTATTAGGAAACCTTGTTAACATAGTTAAACCCCTATTTTCACTCAGTTAGTATGCAATGAAAAAATGTATGTGTTTGAGAAGGTGATATATTATTGTGTTGGTTGTGTTTTTATCCAAGGGTAAAGGAAAATAGTTTTAATAATCCCCATTTTTAAGTCTTATAACTTCTTGAAGTATAGACAAACTGCTCAAACCCCTTGCACAGTCAGCTAAAAGTGCACAAAATTATATGTTTTATTGTCTATAAGCCTTAATAGGATTGACTAAGGTTTATAAACTATTTTCATAAGTGGATATTGTAAAAATAGACCTAGGTAAGGTATTGGTTCAGTTGGAAATGATCTAAAACTAAATACTTTGCAAATTAAGCCCTCTCAGCCTCTATAGTCAAAGAACTAGGGTTTTGAATATAAAAACCCTATAACTTATATTTTAACCAGTGGAAAATATTGAAACTTTGTAATCATGTATATTTTTAAAATTTTAAAAGGAATTAAGAGGTTTTAGTCTTATACCATATGATATAGTATGGATTTGATGATTGGGCAAGCATATGGAGGGTTAGGAGGCCTAATTTGGCTAGGTGCTTACCAAAAAAGTAATATATAAAAAAGGAGTTAGACCTTGAAACCTTATTGGGGATTGTAAAAAGATAGAGGGTGACAATATATGGGCTTAGATGTTAAATAATACTTACATATTGTTCAAACAAAGGGAAAAGGTGAAAAAAAGGCTACAAAGAGATAGGATCACTATTGAAGTTGAGGGGTGTATGTCAAGGATGGAGAGTGAATGAGTGTTTTAAAGAGGTTAAGACAAGTGTAATATAATTATTAAATATCATCCATGATATTTGATATGATATTGTTATAAATCTCATTTAACTAATCAATGGATTGGTGTCATTTTTAATCAGGGCAGTGTCTGATGGTTGTTTGCAATAAGACCATTTAATATTGAAGTTGTATAGTTTACTATTTGGGGTTTTTCCTTTTATTGTGTTTTATAAATCCTAAAAATAGTAAAATAAATTATAACTCTAATTTTTAGGATAGTAAATCTAAGCTATTTGTTAATTAAGGATCTCCTATTGGCATTTCTACATCTAGCATAAGACATAATATCCTCACTCGGCTTGCCCAGCTTGGTAGGATAGTCTGATGTTCAGAATCTGAGAATACTATTTATTTTCACTTAAATAGATTATGCTAAATTTTGAATATGAGATGAATTAACAAAATCTAGTTTGAAAAACACACTCTTGCATAAAATAAACCTATTTGTATTAAATTAAAATAACTTTTGCATGTGAATGAAAAACTCTTGCATTAAAGAAATTTACACTTGCTTTTGGAAAATGAAATCATACTTGATTTTGAAAATGAAATTCACACCTGCATTTAAAAATAATCACTCTTTGTTTTGAAAGGAAATCACTTTTCATTTAAAAGAGATCACTCTTATGGTTAAAAGGAAATTACAATCTCGAGTGAATGAATATCTAAATTAAAGAAATACTTCTAAACTATTAAACTTAAAATTACTAATTTATTTTGATCCTTGGAGAGAAATGGGCCCTTTCTCCTTCCACAGAACATAAACTTATTCACTTAGTAACAAAAGGAAATGATGATCTCCATTTCATTCAAAAGAACATATACAACTATAAAATGTTTAACTTGTTTCCAACTTATTCTAAATTTTCTTCAACTTCAACAACTTAGAACTAGGAACTCCCTAGAATAAGAAGGAGATGTGTATTTAAAATCATCTCAACAGCTATTCACAGAGTAAAAAATCTTGATGATATTAATGTCCAAATCTATTTATTTAAAATATAGATAATTTAGGAGTTGGATTCCATGCTTCTAGAAAGGCATTGGAATTGACTCAACTAACTATAGATAGATAATAACTAACATAGATTGAAGATACTTAACCAGTTTTACAAAATAAAGATACAAATTTATCCATATTACTTTAGGCCATTATCATGAATGGTAATTTCTGAAATAAGACATCTAAATATAGAAAGTCTATCTATAGATATCTTTAGAATTATTATCCTGAATAGTAGGATCCAACTAGTCTTTGGAGCACATCTAGGTATCCTTAGACCATCCTATATAGGTCTTCAAATCACCCTATATAGGTCTTTGGAGCATGCCTAGACTTCTTTGGAGCATCCTGTGTATGTCTTTAAAGCACACCCAAAGTATCTTCAAAGCACTTCTAGAGCATCTTTAGAGTGTCTTTAGAGCATTAGATCTTTGGAGCTCGCTTGTTGAATCCTTAAAATTGTAACAAAAAAGAGTTGTCAAACTATGTGTTGACTTTTAAAAATTACCCCATCATTGGGATGTGTTGTTGTACTCAAAACTATGCTATTCATCCAAGTTAGACACAATAATAAGGTAAAGAATTATCAATAGATTACATACAAATAAAGAATAAATTGTATTCATAGCCTACTTTGATCAGACTTTAAATATTAAATAAAGTAAAATATATAACTAAAGGCAACACTTTATGGACAATTTATATAGATATGATGAGTTATATGAAATGTTCATCATTTCTCCCTCATACTTTACCTTTTGCAACTCCTCTTGAAAATAAGTTGGATGACTAATCTTTTAATCCACAATTATTGATTCAAACCTCTGACTAAGATCATAAACTTGAAAATGATTGCCCCAATCATGGTGGCCCCTTGGAAAAAATGCAAAATCTATGACAATTGTATGCAACCAAGCTTGAAACTCAATGTTTGCCTGAGAACTCTAACTTTGCCATGGAGATAGAGGATAAAAATGATTGGAGGCTTGAACCTCATCCCAATTGATACATCTAAACCTCTTTCCTCTAAGAGTTGAGTGATAATTTGAGCAATTTATATGTCTCTTATAAGACTTCATCTAATATTGGTGGGGCTTAGAACTTCCCTATGCTTCAACTCAACAGGTAAAGTTTCCCACTTGACAAGACTAACATTGATGACATTGGTAGAATGGTGGTTTAGAAAAGCTCTAAAAGTGGTAATATTGGAACTCAATAACTAATGATACTAGTTCTTCATATATATATATATATATATATATATATATATATATATATATATATATATATATATGATACAATAGTTGAAAAGTAGAAATAATTTTCTTTGCTTCTAGGAATTGTGATCTCATGCATAACCCAATGATGGTTTGTAATTCCAAAAATTTATTATTGGCTTGTTGTCATGCTATTTGGTTCCTTAGAGTGGAGGGAAAGGCATGTAATTGTGTCTCTCCAAAAAATCAATTTATCAAAAAACTAGATTGATAGCCTAACAACAAATTAAAAGTATAAAACTCACAAATAACATCTTGCCTTTCTTTAGTGTTATTTTAAAAATGTCCATAAACACATGCTAATCTTCAATAATATGTGAAAATCCAAGGAAAATTAACTAAAATTTCCATTTATAGAACTTCTCATGTAGAAAAAGAACATAAACTGATGAAGGTTGCCTGCATGCTAATAATTTCTCAAAAATTACACAAATGTGTTGGATGGAAGCTTGTGCTTTTTGCAATTACTATTGGGATTCTACCAATTACTTTTGAGATTCCCCCTTAATCTTAGTATTTTCATATATCAAATTCTAAATTTTCTTCTCAATGTTGTGTCAGACTGAGATTATTTTATGTAATGGAACATGGAAAGAGGGAAAAACTCTTGTTAGTCCCTATGTTTGAACTATAATTTCTCTTTTTTCTCATTGCATTGATTGAATAGAGGCTTCTAACTCAACAAAATTTAGTGGTGATCTCTCTTATTTGGTCAATATATTGTAAAATCACTATATTTATATCATCAATAATTTGTCTCAAATTATTAATTTGATTATGCTTATCAACATTGACATTTTGTAAATCAGTAATCTGAGTATCCTTAATAGCAAGAGAATTTTAAAAATTAATCAACTCTTGAGTTTGTAAAAACATCACATTATAGACCCTAGTCTGTTCAACTTGTATTCCTTGAATAATTATTTTTTGTTCACTAAATCTAATGACATATTCTTCCCACCTTTGTTCGAAATTAGAAATAATCAAGACCTTACCTTTCAAAGTTGAATAGAGAACATCTAATTCTACTTATTGATCCTTGATTGTTTCCTCATGGCGTGATAGAGCCATGTCATGCTAAAATTCTTCATCTTCATTAGAAAAATGAGAAGAAGATGGACATTCTTCAATCAAGGGTGAATTACCCTAATCAATGGTAGATGGTACAGGTCACTCTAGTTCATGAGGCATAACTTTTGTTGCAAGGATTCTTTCTACAAATATAGGTTCTTGTTGTTGGGGTTCTCTATAATAATTTCTTCAACATCTATAATATCAATAGGAGAGATTAAACTTACTAGATTTTTTGTAGCCTACACATATTCTTCTTCTTCTTCTTCCTAGAAAATAAGTGACTACACTAGAGCTTAGTTAGAGGAGGATGGGGGGTATCTGAAGAAACTCATAATTGTCTCTTTGATCTTCAGTGTAGTATCTTTGGAGCCAAAGGTGGCAAAGAGGACCATTATTCAATTTTGGATATGTTAGAAGGAGGAGAGGCAAGGCATGGTGTTTTCTTAATATAAATTGGAGATAAATTTCAAAGGAAGGAGGACCAAGCCTTTTCACCCCTTAGTTCACTGTGAAAATAATGCTAATAGATAAGGGTAACCAACCCATGATGTCAGATATACCTAGTACCTTTTATTAACTTCTAAGAAACATTAATCATATCATTGTGAAGGAAAGATGGAAGATTTACCTTATATTCTTCTCAAACAACTCCTTTATTCAAGTAAAGAAGGATTCTCTTAGCATCTCCACCCACCATTATAAACTATCACAAATGATATATTTCATTATCCAAAATACAACATTTTCTAGGGATAAGGAAGAATTTATCTCATGATAACCCTAGATACTCCTTGTGGGGATTTATCTAATCTATGGTAGGGCTCATTTCCTTTAATAAACATATGAATTAGGTTATAAAAACTAATTTTATCAATAGAAATTACCCCCTCCTTAGAAATCCTAGAGAGAGCACTAATTATACAGGGATTCACTAGAATGTTCTTCTTTTTGTTAAAAACATGATCATAAAAATTATCATATATTTCCTATAAAATTTCTTCATGAAATACCTAAAACATTTTAAAGAAATTTAACCAACCTATTATTTCAAAGACATCTCTAGTTGCCGCATCCTACAATAATGCATCAGAGGATTCTGGTGCACTCTTCTTCTTTCTTTCAACCATCTTCAGAAAAAACACTATTTAATTAAAAATTTGACTATGCTATAAAAACATAGAGCTCGAATTCACATAACAAATAGGGGAATAACAGAGGTTAAGGATATGACACAAGTGATGGTAATGATAATACACAATGAATAGAAAATTAGGGTATATTATGTGATTATGACAAGAATTATGGTGACAATTATGGCTATCTCTTAGAGCATGTGAGATATAACGGTAAGGTGCTTTATCCCATCGAGTACTAATGATATGGTATAAAGGTCATTATTAGTGTACTAGGAGCAATAATCACAATGAATTATGTATCATATCAAATATTTTTGAAAGACCCTTTATTTAAAACATAGCCACATCAATTCTGTCTAAAAAGATCATTTGGAAACATTGTCACATCAAATATGTTGGAGAAAATCTTTTAAAAACACTATAACATTAAATTATGGATTATGGTGATGATGCTACTGATTCATCATACTCACATGACTTTACCAAAATTTGTCTATGTGAGAAGTTTTGATTGCGTAATGATTACACATGCACAACATAAAATAGAAAAATGCCTAATCCTTTGGGAAAACAAATACAATTTGACCTTGCCATATAAATCCATGCCTATCTTCAAAAGATGCCATGTGTCCTACAGGGTTAAACAAATTTGAAAAAACAAGTTAGTTGACAATAATTTTATTTTATTGTAAAAAATATTCTTCTAAAAAGCACCATTTACTAGTTTTCACCTTTTAGTCTTTTTATTTTATTTTTTTATATTTTTTAAATTTTGAAGGAAAATAACCAACATTTGTTGATTTTTAGTACTCCTCCTTTATTAGACATCTACTAAAAAGATAATTTGTCCTTAATGGAAGAGCTAGGTTCTTCCATAAGGTCAAATTAATCTTGGTTCTTCTCAATAAACTCTTCCTTGTTGAGAGGTCTTTTGTACACTTTAAGCCTATGACCATTCACCAAAAGTGTCCTTTGGTCACCATCAATGGGTTGAAGCTGGATAGAGCCATTTCTAAAAATGGTTTTGATTAGGTATGGTTCCAACCATATTCTCCTTAGCTTACCCTTGAAGTTATGGAATTTAGAATCAAATAGGAGTTCCCAATCACCCTCTTAAAACTATCTTTCTTTGATGTGAGTGTTATACCATTGCTTTCTTTGATTCTGAATCATACTATTTTGAGTGAGTGCATATATTCTCAATTCATCCAACACATTTAGTTGCATTATTCTTTATTTTTATGCTTCATCAATATATATTCCCATGTCAAATATTATATTTAATGTCTACAATTAAAATTTTATAGGTAACAAAGGTTTGTTTCCATACACAAGTTCATATAGAGAGAATCCTATAGTTGTCTTCCATATTGTATTTTATTCCCACACTTCTTCAAGTACTTTTTCTACCCAATATTTTCTTCTACTATTCATAATCTTGGTTAATATTTTTTCCATCTCTCTATTGGTGACTTCCACTTTCCCATTGACTTGATGATATGGTGAAGATTTTTTATGATTGATCTGATACAACTATATACATGCTTTGATCATGCTGGACATGAATTAGAGTCCTTGTTTGAAATAATATATCTAGGAGCTCCAAATATTAGCATGATCTTATGGTATATAAAATCAACAACCATTTCTTTCCTAGCAAATGTGAGTGTCTATACTTCAGCCCACTTAGTAACATAATCAATGCATACTAATAAATATTCATTCCCTTGAGATGATGGATTGATTAGTCCAACAAAGCCTAAACCCCATTTTTTCAATTTTTTCTAAACTTATTTGAGGATAAAGAAGAATTTTAGAGGACAAAGTAGGCTTACCCATCCTTTGACAAGGATCGCATTGCCATACATATCTTTTGATAGAGTTGTGAAGAGATGACCAGTAATACCCTGTGTCAAGGATCTTATGAATAGTCTATTTTATTGAATAATGTCCTCCTCTTAGTTCACTATGGCAGGCTATGATGATGTCATACACCTCATCTTCTCTGACACACCTACAAAGTATATGATTAGGTCCAATTTTAAACAACATGCCTTTAAACCATTTGAAATGAAAACTAGCTCTAACTAAATATTTTTTTTCGTTAAAGGTAAAATAATGAGAAAAAATCCCTATTTCCAAGTAATTTTCCATGTCTAAAAACCATGGGGAGTATGTGGATATGAAAAACAACTATTCATCTAGAAAAGAGTCATCCACAAGTTTATTTTCTCCTATAGTGATCAATCTAGATAAAAAGTGAACAACAAAATTATACTTCCATAGTTTGTCTATGATAGTTATGTCAAATTAATGTAGCAACAAGAGTCATCTAATTATTATTCCACCCACTACTAGTTTATTCATTAAATACTTAATTATTGAATGATCTATATAAATAAAAACATGATAACTAGTAATGCAACATGTAATTTTTTTTATAGCATAGACAACAACAAAAAACTCTTTTTATGTGGTAGTGTAGTTCTTCTCTTTGGGGATAAGATTATTACTAATATAATAAATGGCATACATATTTCCATCCTCATCTCTTTAACCTAAAAATACTCCTAATGTAGTATTTGAAGCATCAATATAAATATGAAAATGTTTTTCCCAATTAGGTCCTTTCAAGACTAGAGTAGTCATGAGTTTATTATTAAATGTTTTAAAGTCTTCTTGACATTTATTAGTCCATAAAAATTCACTATCTTTTGCTAACAAAGAAAACATAGGGGTAGTTATCTTATTGAAGTCTTCAATGAATCTTTTGTAATATATTGCATGACTAATAAAAATTTTAACATCAATTTGTGTTTGTGGAATAGGGAGGTTAAAAATTATGTCAATCTTTTTAGGATCTACTTTTATTTCTTAAGAAGAGACATGATGTCCTAAGACTATCCCTTCATCAGCCATTATGATGCATTTCTCATGACTCAAAGATACCTGGTGATATTCAAATCTAATAATCACTTATCCAAATTATTCAAGGCTTCATCAAATTTAGTACTATGGATAGTAAGATCATCTATATACACTTTCACATATTCATTTGTAAGATCAGAAAAGATTGCTAATACTACTCTCTGAAATTTAGCAGGTGCATTGCACAATGTAAAAAGGACTATATAAGAATATGTTCCTTAGGGGTAGTTCAATGTTGTTTTGTCTTCAACTTCAAGTGCTATTTTGATTTAGTTATATCCACTAAATCCATCTAAAAAATAAAAATATTGTTTTTCTACCAAATTATCCAAAACTTGATCAATGAAAGGCAAGGGAAAATGGTCTCTCATAGTGGATTTATTTAGTTCTCTATATTATTCACAAACTCTCCATTTACTATTATTTTTAAACATAATAACTAGAGGTAAAACCCATTGTCTATCAGATATAGGATAGATAAAACCAACGTTTAATAGCTTTTCTATTTCCTTGACAATTGCCTTCAAAGTTGGGTTAATCCTTCATTATGGTTGTCTGACTGGTCTAACATTTTTAGTATAGATTTGATGTGTACAAAAACTAGGATGTATTCCTTTCATGTCACTATAATCCCAAGTAAAAAAATTTATGTGTTTTACCAAGACATCAAATGCTTTTCTTTTCTACTAGTCAGTTAACCAACTATTGATAGTTAACAATCTACCTAGTTGAATTGTAATTGATTTAGTGCTTAGAACAATGGAGTTCAATTGTTTTTATTTAATAATAAAATTATTTATTGGACATATACATGGTATAAAAATTTGAATTATAGCCACATATTTTTAAAATGTTTTACTTGTGAAAAGCATATTGTTCAATGGAAAATGTAAATCTTGTAAAAATGAATTCTACCCATTTTGAGCCTAATCAACTATGGCATGTTAAATGTCTTGTGGACTAGATAACATGTTTTATTTGATTAATACATTGATTTGATTCACAATAATGGAGGTGGATTCTTCTCATTCATGATTTTTCATCTTTGGATCACAATTTTTAGTCTTCATAGCTAAGCCACTAGTCTTTGGAGCTAAGCTACTAGTCTTTAGAGCTAATTCACTAATCTTCAAAGCTAAAAATTTAGAATTTAGAGAAAAAATATAAATATTTGAAGTAAAACTATTGGAATTTAGAGAAAAGGTATTGGACATTAGATTAAAACTATTAGACTTCAGAGTAAAATCATCGAACTTTAGAGCTAATCTCTCTTGGTCTAAATCTTCTATTATTTGTTCTTTAAACTCTTGGGCATGTTCTTTGATGGTAACCATGGCTAAGGAAGACATAATAGTCTGATTTTGTTTTGGTTGATCCACCATATTTATTTAGAAAGACATATGAAAGCTCTAGTAAGTGGATAGAGAGATATCTATTTAGCATGAATGCCATTAGAAATGGTCATGTTTCTAGATCTACAGTTAATTCTTGTTTTAATTACAACTAACCAAGGTCTACCTAGAATGATTAGATACCCTAACCCACTTGGTTTGGGTTGAAGGATCATGAAATCAATAGGGTATTATTAATATGTAATGGTGATCGATACATTCTCTATAGTTCTTTTAGGGTCAATAGTGGATTGATCTTCCATTTGCAAGATTATTGTAGTAGGCTGAAGCCTTGTGAGATAAAGATTCTACTATGTTGACAGTCATGATGTTTATGGTAGAACCTAGATTTACAAGCATATTTGGAATGGACTTGTTCTCAATTGTCATAGTCATCATAGGATTGCCAGGATCTCCATATTTAGGAACATGTATGTTTCCTCCTAATAGATCAATAATTTTTCCACTGATCTAAATTGTTTTAGGATACTGCTTCTTTCTTCTTGGTGCTTTGATGCATAATCCCTTAATGATTTGATTCATATCAGGAATGTATTTAATGGATCTTAACATCAGAATTTCTATCTTCATTTCTTTTAATCTATGCAATAATTTATAATCTTCCCTAGGTTTCTCTTCCTCAAGTCTCTCAAGAAATGGAAGAAGGGGATATTGAATTATGTTTGGGGTAGTTGTGGATTCTACCTTTTCTTCAGCTAGTTATTGAACTAAAGGAGGATTAGGATTATTGTCATCATTGAAAATTTTAATTATGGTAAAGGGTGTATCTCCTACTACCTTCCCTAATTTGAGTTAAATACTATTAAATTTAGCTAAACTACTTGCAACATTACCTTCTTGATCCACCCCATAGATAGGTGCATTTTGCCTATTCTTTGGATTTGCCATCAGTTGGGAAATTAACTATGGTTGGTTAACTTTATATTCAATTAGGGGTGGCTGAGGTTGTGGATTTATCAAGGCCTGTTGTGGAGGAAATATTTTTTGTGGTTGATACTTTTGATTTGACCATTGAGGTTGTGGTTGTTGTACCCAATGTGGTTATTGATTTTATTGTTGTGCCAAGGATGAATTTGAGGCATTCCCCACATTTATGTCATCCATTATTGAGTAACCCATGGTTGTGGTTATGGTGGTTCCTTGATTGGTGGTGTGACTTGTCTAGTCCATGGTACCATCCATGGATTGGGAGGAAATCTTGGACCAAATTGATTTTGAGGTTGGGAGTACTAATTTATTTGTTTTTGAATGAAATTTAATTTCTCAATGGTATGTGTTTCTTATTTAACTTGATTTATAATAGTAGGAAGGTGTTCACACTTCTTGATGTCATGATCTAGATCACAAAAACCACAAACCTTTATTTTGTCTATGGGGCAATCTTTTACTACATGTTTGAGTCTGCATCTAGGACAATAGATTGAAAACTATTCAGAATTAGTAGTATTGGATTTTGCTTTGAGGCCATCTAAATTAGATGTCAATTGCACTAGATGTATGTCTTGAAATTGGAAAATTCTTCCATTAGGTGACCAACTTCAAGTGATTTTTCTAACCTTGATTTTCTTATACTAGGTCTTGTTCTAGAGTAATTAGTACATAATGCTAAAATTTAATGAAACATTAACTTATCAATGTCACCCTTTCCCATTAGGCTCAAAGCATCTCATGCATATTTATCTAACCTTTTGAGAAAGACTATTTTGATAACTTCCTTAGTGAGTTAATAACCACTCATTTTATGGGTGAACATAAACCTGTCAAGGTAATCTTCTAAGGTTTCATCTTCATTTTGTTTGATCTTGAAAAATTCTTCCTTTCATTCTCTAACTCTATAATAATACTGATATTTTTCCATAGATGCAGTTTTGATTTCATCCTATGTGGTTATGGAATTACCCTTAAGGCCCATGAAACATCTCATGGCTACATCCTTAAGTGTTAATGGGAATAATTTCAACTTTTGATTATTTATGACATAATCATAGGTTTGGAAAAGAACATAAAACTCAAAGAGGAACTGATATAGATCCTTTAAGGATTTACCTCTAAAAGTGAGTAAAATAGATGGCAAAATATTTTTCATGGAAGTTCTATCATCGGGACCTAGAGTGATTGGATAGGAAAAAGTTCTATCATGTTGGGGTTGATAGTCAAGGTTTTCCACATGTGCATGTTTGTCTTCCATGTCTTCTTTCCAACTTTGGTTATCAATCTAATCTAAATTTTCTTCTTGGGTGCTTGGTCTATGGTCTATCTCAGGAGGAGAATCTTTGATCAGATCTTCTTATTATAGGGCTTGTGGATAAACTATTTTAGAAAGAGGATTTTTAGGATCAATTCTCCATATATGAGAGGTTATTATAAATAGGATTGTTCTTATAGGATCTATTTGTGAGTATGAACCCTATTCAAAAGAGAAATCATGAAAATGGCTTTCAAGTGCCTTTCTTTCACTTCTTGATATTTCTATAAAGGATTAGACTTTATTTTCTTCTTGATTTATTTGTGATCCCTTAGAGATAAACCATCCTTGAGAATCTCTTGGTCGGTTTATAAATCTAAATATTCTTAAATTATTGTTGTGTTTTTGAATTTTATGATTTTTTTTGTATTTCCTTGTATAACTCTAATTTAGGATTTCACTAACACTTATTTGACTAATTTATGTCCTTGGTAGTGATGCCAAAAATGATAGGCTATAATTATACCTCTCATTTAAATAATCAATGCATTGGTGTCATTTTAAATTAGGGTAGTGTTTTATGGCTATTTGCAATGAGACCATTGGATAATGGAGTTATACAGTTCATTGTTTGAGGGGTTTTACTTCTGTTGTGTTTTTCAAATCTTAAAAATAGTAAAATAAATTCTAACTCTAGTTTTCAAGAAAGTAAATCTAAAATATTTGTTGATTGAAGATATCCTATTGGCATTCACACCATCAACATCTATAACTTAAACATCTATCATAAGACATATAATGTCCTCACTTGACTTACCTGACTAGGTAGGATAGTGTGATGTTTAGAATCTGAGAATGTTTTTTATTGTCACGTAAATAGCTTCTACTCATCTCTGAATATGAGATGAATTAAAAAACCTAATATAGTATGAAAAACACACTCTTGTATAAATTAAACCTATTTGTATTGACTTGAAATAACTCTTACATGTGAATGAAGCACTCTTGCATTAAAGAAATTTACACTTGCTTTTGTAAAAAGAAATCACACTTGCTTTTGAAAATGAAATTCACACTTTCATTTAAAAATAATCAATCTTTGATTTGAAATAAAATCACTCTACATTTAAAATAAATCACTCTTATGGTTAAAAAGAAATTACAATCTACAGTGAATGAATATATCTGAACTAAAGAAATACTTCTAAACTATTAAACTAAAAAGTACCAATTTATCTTGATCCTTAGAGAGAAATGGGCCCTTTATCCTTCCTCAAAATAGGAACTACTTTAGTTAGTAACAAAAGGAAATGTTGATCTCTATTTCATTCAAAATAACATATACAAATTTGAAATGTTGAACTTTGTTTCCAACTTCTTATAACTTTTCCTCAACTTCAACAACTTAGAACTAGGAACTCCCTAGAATGAGAAGGAGATGTGTATTTAAAAACATATCAACATATATTCACATAGTACAAAATAAGATAAATATTAATACCCAAATCTATTTATTTAAAGTATAGATAATCTAGGAGATAGATCCCATGCTTCTAGGAAGGTGTTAGAACTAACTCAACTAAATATAGATAGACAATAACTAACATAGACTGAAGATACTTATCCAATTTTAAAAAATAAAGATACAAATATATATGTATTGTTTTAGGACATTAACATGAATGGTAATGTCTAAAATAAGACATATAAATATCTATATAATTACTATCCCAAATAGTAGGATCCATATGGTCTTCGGAGCACATCTGGGTATCTTTAGAGCATCCTGTATAGGGCTTCAGAGCACCCTATATAGGTCTTTGGAGTATACCTAGACTTATTCTAAACATCTTATGTATGTCTTTAGAGCACACTCAAAGCATCTTTAGAGCACTTCTAGAGCATCTTTGAAGTGTTAAATATTCAGAGCTCGCTTGTTAAATCCTCAAAATTGTAACAAAAAAGAGTTGCCAAACTACGTGTTGCCTTCAAAAAATTAGCCCATCATTGGGATGTGCTTTTGTAATCCAAATTGTGTTATTCATCCAAATTAGACACAACAATAAGGTAAATAACTAAAAATAAATTACATATAAACAAAGATCAAATTATATTCATATCCTACTTAGATTAGACTTTAACTATTAAATGTAATATAATATATAACTAAAAAACAACACTTTATGGATAGTTTATATAGATATAATGAGCTATATGAGATTCTCATCAATAGTAGATTATCTTCATAAGACCTAAGACAAGATTTAGTGTTTGGAACCTTGAGTTGTGAACTAGTGTGAAGATACTGAGTGAGTGAGTGAAGATGAATGAATCAATGAATAGAATGAGTAGAGGCAATGAATGAGAGACTTATGTAGGTTCTAATAACATTGAGAAATGTTTCAAAAAGGTGTTTAGTGATAGATTCTAAGAAATGAGGCTAATAATCATAATGAATAATTTAAATACTATCAAAGAAGCTTAAATTTTATGAACAAAGTAAAGCATCTTGAGTTGACTTGACCAAGTTCAAAGCTAGGAATAATGAGTTTGAGGATTTTTCCATGTACCTCTACATAAAAAGTGTAGTCTTGAATGTAGGCCAAAACATTAAATTTATTTCACCCAAACCTACAATGAAACATATGTAAAATTAGTCCTTATTTTAAGATGCAAATCAAGAAATAAATACAAGATGATTTATAGATCTAAATAATAAGGAACATATACACTTGATTGGGTACTCAAACCATTGTGATTTGCTTGGATAATAAGTTTTTGTAAAATTAATTACTATAGAGGGTAAGGTCTTTGGAGATTTCATTTGCATTGAAAAGCTTGGATTGGACTATCCATGCCCTAATCCTCATAGATAGTTGAGTGTGCTTAAAAAATCAAGGTGTGATTGAATCCATCATTGCATACCCAAAGTAGTAAATTAGTTTAGAATCCTTGCATAAATCCATAGATTGTTTTAATGAAAAACCTGGTGCAAAAATGTTAACCAACCATTACAAACAAAAAAGGTTCATTTTTGGTACAAAACTAACACAAAAATTATACAAAACTAGTGAAAAAAAATTATAATATAAATTTGGTGTATACATTATGGAGAATGACAATTATTTCCATTCTATCTATGAAACTGGTGTAAAACTGAGCAAAGATGAAGCCATATGTCACACCCATGCCCCCAATATGATATCTAGTGTATATGGAATCTGAGACTAATTTATAAAAATTGTAATTATAATAAAAATATTATGTTAATATGGAACACATGTCACACATGATGCCCCCAAATTGAGAAAATTTAAGACAAAATATGAATTTTGTATAGAAACTAAAATTGTGAACTTATTGAAAACTGTATTGAACTACCTAAGACTCTAATAGAATATAGAAATTATTATTTCATATGTTTTGGTATAATAATGAAATGTTTAAACAATAGTTGGCGGTGATCTTGTCCAAATGGAGTGTTCCTATCCAAAATGAATATGTGTGTACTTTCTAAGTGTTTTTTGCGATTCACTTTGTGAAGCCCATAAAGCTTTATCTATGCACTATATTCTATGAACCTGGTCTTTGAAAAAAACTCTTGTGTATGCCCCCTCTTTTGAGTTGAGTTGTTGATCATATGCAAGAACTTAAATCAAAAGAAAAAATTATGCCCAAATGTTATGAAAAAGAGGTAAACCTGAATAATAATGATATATGTATGTATGTGTATATATATGTATGAATGTATTTATACACACACACACACACACACACACACACACACACACACGTGTGTGTGTGTGTCACACTTACATACATAGATACATACGTGTGTGTGTGTGTGTGTGTGTGTGTGTGTGTGTGTGTGTGTGTGTGTGTGTGTGTGTGTGTGTGTGTGTGTGTGTGTGTGTGTGTGTGTGTGTGCGTGCGCGCATGTGTGCATACATACATATATATGCATGTATATCTTTTTTGAGATGATTTTTTGAGCATACACAAGAAATTAATAAATACATACATACACACATATTTGTTTATATTGTTTCAATATTTTTTCGCTTCATTTTTCTTTTTTTCTAGAAAACAAGAAGAAACTTAAAGAGGGGTGTGGTTTAGAAGAAATTGGTTTAGTTGTGCACACATGATCTAGTTGATTATGTATAACTCCTCTTTGGCTTGGGAGGATGACCTACAATAATAAAGAAACTAGAAAATGGTTTGTTAGTGAGATAGGCGGGTGGATTGCCTAGTGAAAACTAGATCCAAAAAGCACTAGACTTCCTTGGAGGCGGTAAATCCATTCTTTAAGACAAATTAATGTTAAGTAAAGTGATGATAGAAGAGGTTGTATGAAAGTATCTATTCCAAATAAAACAATTAATTTTAAATAGAAAAGCTTATTTTAACAAAATAACATTAAAGCTAAATGCTAAAATTTTAAGGTGTGGTTCAGGGCATTGTTGTTGAGTCTATGTAGTGATAGAGGTTAAGGAATAGGCCTTTGGTTGAGGTGAATAGGTGTTTTTAGCTTGATTTTTTGGGTGAAATAAGTTACAAAATGACCACATCCATTCAAGGTATGACCATTGACAATCAAGGCTGATCATCATTGGTCGACAGGGGATCATTGATGGTTAAAGATGACTGTCGGTGGTCACTATGAATTTTGGTAACGTGTTGGTTCTAGGAAAAATGTATTTGGGTTAGGTTGGAGAAGGGTTTTATGGGTTTTTTGAGGTGGGTTAATGGTTGTGGAGGTAAGAGGGATCCTCAGAGATGCTTAGGTTATGGATTTGACACTTAAATGGCTGAGAGTGGTTAGTGGATGTTTGATAGAAGGGGTAGTGTTTGGAGTGGAGAAATCTAACACAAGAAAGGGTGTGGAGAGAGGTAGAAATTGGGTACAAGATTAAACTATTAAATATAAATAAATAAAACTTAAAATAAGGAAAAGAGACTTAGCTTGTTATTGGTAGTTGTTATCTTGAAGAAAGTCCTAAAGTGGAGGTGAAGCTGCTTGAGAGCCTAGAGCTATGTAGGTAGAGTGATGGTATAAGAGTCGTTGGTGTTGAGATACTAGAGTGCCCTTTGGTCTCTTTGGTTATAGTTCAACTTTAGTTTTCCAAGAGTAGTTGGTCATTTTCCCTCAGTGATTTCACCTTCATCCTCTATGATTCCCACCTTATGGCCATGGGTCTTAGGCTAGTGATAAGTAACTGTCACCAGTCTTGGTCAACCAGTGCCAATCAAGGGGTGATTGGTGATGGTTAGGGAGAAAAGGTCAAAAATGGATAAAATTATCCATTTTCACTTATGTTTTGAGGTTAAGACATTAGGAAATGGTCCAAGGTTATTTAAGGGGGCATGAGGATGCATGAGGAAGAAGTTTAGGGAGTTAAGACATTAAATGCCAGGGTAGAAATGGTTTTTAGGCTAGGTGTTGATAGGTTACCCATGGGTTTAGGTAGGTGAGGTGGAAATAGGATTAATTAATTAAAGTAAATAATTAAATTAGCTAAAGGGGTAACTGGGTGAAAAGGTGTGTTAAAGGGGTAATTGGTTAATAATCTAACCTAAAGTGGCCAAGGGGTGGGGAATACGCCATCTAGAGCCATAGTGTATGGTTTTTTAGTGTCTACATTTTCCCATTTTTTGTTATGCAGTTTGTATTAGCAAGATAAAAAACAAAAATAGATGTTTAGTGGGAGGTTAGATGCCCCAAGTATGGGAGGAGGTGGTCCTCCTCAAATCAGGAATCGATGACGTGAAAATGGAGTTGGGTACAGGTTTAATAAATGGGAATGTGAGTGGTAAAGTGGGTAGGATGGTATGAAGTGGAAAATAATGTGTAATAAAGGAGGATAAGTGACAAGTGAACTGGGCCACTGCATTAGGCATAGTAGATATGGGTGCACTTATAAATGCAAGTATCTAGGTGAAAGTAAATGTATTCTAAAGGATCCAAAAATAGGGTGATCCTAAGAAAATATAATGGGTGGTATGTAAGAGGATAGATGATAAGTGAACTAGGCCATAAAATTAGGTATCAATGATATGGGTGCACTTATAAATGTAATTTCCATGCTAAGGTGTCCATGTTTGTAGGGGGCCAAAAGTAGGGTGATCTTGAGAAAATGGAATAGGGTGTAGGTGTCAAAATTGTAAGTGGGAATATTATAAGGTACCAAAAAGGGATACATAAAAAAGGTACAAATGGGTAGTAAAAATGTTACTAAGGGTGATATCATAGATTGTGCATAGACCAGGCTGTCATAGTTAAGGTAGGTTACAAAACAAGGTTGGTGCTATAAGTACAAGTGATAGGATAACTGGGCCATGGAATTAGTCATAGTTGATATGGGTTAACACCTATAAATTCAAGTCTCATAAACAAGTTTGATGTGTTCATAGGGATCCAAAAGTAGGATGTGATTCTGAGAAGATGAAATGGTCATAGGTGTCAGGATTGCAAAGGGTCATGATCTGATGCATATTAATGGTTATGCACAAAAATTAGCACAAGTTCATCAAGTATGGTGAGGTAGGTATGTGTTTATAATGAAAAAGGTAAGGTTTGGTTGCAGAAAGTACAAATGGTAAGCCAAAATGACTAATGTTGAGGTTAGTTGGCTAGTTGATTAGTGGAGAATAAAGTGTTCTTTGATGTGAATGGTTGTGGTAATGTGGTTGCTTTGAAAAATTTTGGGTTGGTGATGCTCAAATTAGTTGTCCAATTCGGTGTACAAATTGGCTTGGTAAAAGGGGATCCATTTTCTAGTGAAATGTTGTAAATTTGGTAGTTGGGTTTTTAATAACTTAGAAAGGGAAGACATACCCCCTATCGACCAATAGTCATGAAAGTATAAGGAGATTAAATGCCCCTATTCAAAAAGACCATAGTAGTAATATGGGTGGGATTTTGAACATAAACCCCAGTCATGCTTTTTATTATTATTATTATTTTGTGTGTTAAAAGAAGTGACTTGATCACATAGTGTCAATTAAGCTCAAAATACATTGATTTGTGGAGGGTAAAAAAGTGATATGGATGATAGTTGAATAGGTGGATGGATAGTAGTGTAAAATTATTATGAGGATCGTTTGCCCCTTCTTTAGGTAACCTAGGAACCATTATAGATATTGTTTCTGCCTTTAATGAAGTGTAGATTGATCGATGTGGGAAGTTTACTTTTTGGCTTTTGTAAGCTAATTGTAGCTTTCTTCAGGATTGGTTTTATTTTGATATTTTAACTATGGGTTTTTTATTATTTTTTTTGATGGGTTTGGGAAGTATATTGATGTGGGAAGCTTTCAAATAGTTTCTTGCTTTGAAAAATGTTTGACTTAACCATCCTTCTAGGGTGTGGCCTAGGCTTTGGATTTCTTAGGCTTAGATAATTATCCTTTAAGGGAGTAGTCTACATGTTAGAGATGACCCATGAGATATTTTAGTATCCCAAATTGATTTTTAGACATGGACTAGTCTATAGAGGATTGAAGGTTTATCTTTAAGGAGGCAAAACCATGGTACAATAAGGTTAATGATGGTAAAAGAGGTTTAAGTGGCAATGACCATGGGGATCCATCCTATAAGGGACAAGAAGTACCCATGAGAATCATGCCATAAGTAGATCTGTGGTACCCATGTTTAAGATTAGGCTAAGGTTATGAGGGATAATTACATGATCTTGTATTAATCAATTACCCTTAAATTTAAGGAGACGAAAGTGGTTGAAAACAAAAGATGATCTTAAGTTAAACACAATATGACTAAGAACTTAGTTTAGTAAAATAATGGACATGAATGCAAAACATTGAGGATTTTAAGCTCTAATATGCCCCAAATCCACACTTACGTGTAAATGGTTTGAGCCAATCAAGAGTAAAGAGGTCCCCTAGTTACTTTTTGACACATGATTAGATGTGGAAAATATTCTATATTAATAAAGGTAAGAGGTAAGGTTGGTTAGGTGTTGGTTTTAATCTTGTTTGGATGCAATGGTGTGGAGGAAGGTTGGTTGGGTTGGCTTTAGGTTAAAAAGGGTGAAAATGTAAGGCTTCATGATAGGCCTCAGTTATGATAATGACTGATGGTGGCTAGGTGTTGAATGATGATGGTTCATAAGAAACTGATGTGGACCAAGGTTTAAGGGCAGAAGAGGTCTAAAGGCACTATTCAAAGTTGAATATTTTTCTTAGGTTGGTTAAAGGTTGGATTAAGGTTGGTTCAATGTAAGGCTAGGCTAGGATAGGTTGAGGTTTGATGCAAGGCAAGGCTAGGCTAGGTTAGGTTGGTGTTAAGCTAGGTAAAGTGAGGTTGGTTTGAGGGAAAAAGGTTAAGGTTGAAGTTTTGGATGAAGTTGCTAAAGGTGAGTTTTAGGTTAATAAAATGGTCAAAGCCTTTTGGAAGGAGATCTCCCCCAGTTATTCTTTCCATGTATGGTTAAGGCAAGAAAAGGCTTCCAAGTCAGGATGTTGGTTAGTAAATAGGGCTTAAGAGGAATGAAGATGACTTCACCCAACTCATAAGGATTGTTAGTTTTTAGTTGTTAGTTGGAGTTCAATTTATAAGCAGTGGTTTAGGTTGGATTTCCTCTATGATGTTAGGGTAAGGGAAACACTATTGGATTGGATTTAGGTAGGTTTGGGGTCTATAAATGATGTTGGCAACACCATCCTAGAACAAATATAAGTTGGATAAGAGTGTTTTATTGTCCCAATGAGGGATCTTAGGTGTGTTATGGGTAGCTTAGATAAAAAGGGTATCGAGATTGTTATCTAAGAAATCTCAAATGAAGGATTGATGTTGGTGTGGGTTGATAGATAAATTAGTCATGGTTGGGTTATAATGTGAGTTTATTTTGGTTGATTGATTTTGTTTATAGGTTGGTTTGATTGGTTGAGGGAGATAGTCTAGATGGTTGGTTTGGTTTGCTTGTTTATTTGGTTTGATTGGTGAGGTAAGATGACAAAGATTTGAACCTACTCTAATGGAATCAAACCAAAGATAATTTCATTAAGTAGATAAAAATGAGCATATTATAGAATAATGGGATTTATTTATTTGTGGTTGAGGTTAAGTTGGTTTGAGGTAAGGTTGGAGTGGTTATAAGCAAGGTGTTTTGAGTTTGGGTTGGCTCCACTAAAAGGGTAGGTTGAAGAGGTAGGTTGGGTTAGGTTGAGGTTTTCTCCACTAAAATAAGAAGTGGAAAGGGTAAGTTGATTAGAGGTTGATCCAATAAAAGAGGAAGTGGAAGAAATAGTTTGGTTTGAGTTGAGGTTTGCTCCACTAAAATAGGAAGTGGAAGATGTAAGTTGGTTTCTTTAATTTTGGTTTCAAAGGAAAGTTGAGAAGGTTCCACTTGGTAAAAAAGTGGTTGGGTTAAGGTTGATTCTTCCTTAGTGATGATTTCAAAAGGAAGTTAAAAAGTTACACTTGTTCAACAAGTGGATTAGTTTGGGTTTCAATTATGGTTTCCTTAGGTATAGGTTCACTAAGGACCAAATCTAATGAAGGGACCTCATTATGTTGAGGGATTTATTTATGTGTTTCCAAAAAAATGGGTGTAAGAAGAGGTTCCAAGATGGATTGCTTGAAGACATTCATGGATAGGCTAGGGGAACATAGAGACTATCCTTTGGGACCTCCTTTTGATTGATAAAGTTTTGGATAATCATCTTAAAATACTGACATTTGTCTATCACATGCCTATTTGTGTGATGATAAGCATAAAACTCATTCTTTATAAACCAAATTTGTTTTGGAAGAGAAGAATTGATTGGTTTTATTTTAGGAAGTCTAATGATAGAAGCCTCTAAGAGTTT
Organism: Torreya grandis; assembly: GCA_037957365.1. NCBI lineage: Eukaryota > Viridiplantae > Streptophyta > Pinopsida > Cupressales > Taxaceae > Torreya > Torreya grandis. The sequence continues at coordinate 3,549,690 of JARHVA010000107.1, forward strand.
GTCAAGGATTGAGGCATATGATTCCCCGAATGACGTGTACTGCCTAGGAAGAGGGTACACCAATAGCTCTTGAGGTTGTGTGTTAATTGGTTGGTTTGACATGGTTAATGAATTTCATAAGTTGGGTAGGTTTGATAAAATTTGAGGCTTTGAAATGTTTTGGTTGGTAGTTATTGGTTTGATTTGATGAGGTGGGTAAGGATAGGTTGATAGTTGTTGGTTGTATGGCTAATGGGATAAACCAAATCTTGATTTTGAGATAAAAAGGGGTGCTACCAAGAGGTTTTAGGTAATTGATATGATGGTTGGGG